>PVHP010035482.1:0-18448 GCA_004024765.1 Zapus hudsonius
AGGTACACATGTCAGGTGAGACATCTAAAGAACTATTTAGAAAGAAATGGGTCAGACTCAGTCTATGTGACTGACCTGTGTGCTTCAGATTCTCCAGGCTCTGCTCCTATTGTCACAGGCACATTGGGATTACAGGTTCCACTTTGCATCCAGCTTTATGTGGGTACTAGGAATTAAACCCAGGCCAGCAGGCTTTGCAAGCATTTTTAACTGCTGAGCCATCTCCCCAGTCTGCTTTGCTATTTTATTTTTGAGCAGGGAAGTAAGATGACAGGATTGGACTTCTGTATTTTATGTCATTGCCATGAGTGTGTCTCCCAATTCCTATTGCAATGGTCTGCTATTCCCACTGTGCAAAGTCACTATCAATTCCCATTTTTTCTTGAAGCACCTTTAACATCCTTCCCAGTGTCTGTCGCCCTCCATATGACAAGCTTGTCCTCAGTGTATGTCAGCTGTAAGTCTGGATCCCTCCGATGAGGAACAAGTAACCTTACTGTTGTTGAATAAAACACTATTATTGGAGTGACCTGGGGCAGGGCCCTTGGCTTCTTAGTTTTGTGAGGCTGAGAGGAATATACTTGACAGATTGGATTGCTTGCTCTTTTTTGAAGCAGGGTCTGAACTCAAATCCTCTGGCCTCAGGCTCCTAGGCACTGAGGTTACAGCTGTGTGCCATCAGAACTGGCCCCACAGTTGCTTGTTTATTTGTTTTGAGACAGAGTAAATAAGGATGATGACCTTGGATTTCTGATTTTACTGCCTCCACTTCCCCAGCTCTGGAGTCACAAGCAAGGACCTTCTGGTTCATGCAGGACGAGCTAGGGTTTGAATTTAGGATTTTGTGCATTCTAGGCAAGCACTCTACCGAGTTACATGCCCTGCAAAATCTCAGATTTTTTGAGACCTCAATTGTAGAAAGATGATGGTCCTATGACTTAACTTTCAGGGAGGAATGTCAAACAAAGCCTGGATCTTGCCACCTCTACACTTGTCCAATTCTCACTGTCCTTCAGGCCATTTCCTAGGAGCCTTCCCTAGTCCTTTGATCCCCAGAGATTTCTGCCTAGCCTTGTTTAGGGTCAGGATGGAATGATCTAGCAGCTCAAGTCAGTCACTGAGTCTGTGAGCAGCACAGATGTGCTCCGCAGAGACCGACTACTAAACTAGGATATGAGTTGGGAGGCCAGACAGGGGTGTCAAGGCAGAGTTCACTCTGTTTTCACCCTCCTCTCCTCCACAAGACACTCAGGGCCTGAGCCTAACCCCCAAGTCCCAGGTTCCTTATGTGACCTCACTAGGTAGTGATGACATCACAGTCCTCTGTTACCATGGCAGTGTGACGACAGTGCCTGCTGCCCTAGGGGAAACTTCCCTATCATTTCTCTACAAGACACCAATCTGTTTGGTTGTCCGAGAGAATGTGTGACAAATCTTCTATATTCCAACGTGTCCTCTGTCCCCTGCGAGGCCAGCGCATCAGGTAAGCCTAGGCCAGCCACTTGGGGAACTGTGGATCCCTTGGGAGGTGGATCCCTTGATCCAGCAATTCCTCAGGGCCTGCAGGAAACAGTCAGCCAGCATATCTGGAGACCAGTCAGCCTCCTCCTGGGCCAAGTGGAGGATGACGTTGGTTAGCTGGCTGGCAGTGAGGTGGCCCAGAGCTGGAGTGGACTCGCATATGGCCTTGAGAATCTTGAGGCACAGAGATCCCCAGTCCACCTGCCTGGTCTAAAGCCCACAGGTGTGCTGTCTCTGCAGGACATAGGCTCAGCCACCATAGGTTGTCATACTGAGCTAGCCAGTGTGGTCTGGCCACCAAGACAGTGTCACCAAGGGTCACTGATGATAGGAAGTCGATGACGAGATGTTTGTCCCATGTATATTGCACTTCTAGGATTTAGGGCTTCTGGGGGTGGTGCTGGTCAGATTATGTAATCTAAGAGGAACCCTAAACTGGCCAGTTGATAGAGCCTGCCACTACGTTATCCAAAGTGTCTGCCACTGTCTTTGGGGACAGGTAACCCCCTACAACTCCGTGATACCAGTAACTGCTCCCACGAGGAACATACTCTGGTTTCACACTGTGAACCAGAAAGAAACCAGGCGTGTTCACGATGGTGCCCTCGCCAGGAATGCAGGACCATAGGTTTGCTCCAGGACGAGGGGCACGATGAGTTGGATGTGACCAGCTGTCACCACCTGCAGATCGAGTACATTTCCCCAAGTGGCATGTCAGGCAGTGTGGCCCACAGGAATCCTCAGCTTGGCATATGTGTCCACTGCAGCTTGCTTGGCCCATGTGAACTCATGACTTCTTCAAGTCTAGCTGGACCTTCCTAGCCAATGGCTTGGGCCAGGGTGGGCAGAATGTCTCTGTGTCAAAGGCCGAGGAGTCTGTGGGAAGGGGCTACAGGGTCCGGCTCAGGCCTGTCTTCATGTCCTTATTTGGCAATCATGGGGAGCCCATCCAGTTTGGTTCCTGCCAGCTCCTTTTCCATGAATGGCTAAGGCCAGTGGGGCTGGGAGGGGCACTGATTGCCCGATTGTACATCTTAACTGCCAGCGTTTCCATGCCCAGCATAGCTGCCCTACTCACCCCCAGCACCAGCCAGGCATGGGAGAGCACAAAATCAATGGCTGTGCCAATGCCAATGTCATCCTTGCCCTTGCACTGCCCACCAGTTCCAGCCACCTCTCACCTGGAGCTTCCTAATGCACCTGTGAAGTGGAGTGCAGAAGACCAGAGAGGCTCCTTTGTTCTCTTCTCCTTGGAATTAGGGCAGGACAGAAAACAATAGTATCCTAAACAAGCCCCCCAAGTTTGCTCTAGAGGAAGACCAGGCCCTTCTCAAGCTGCTTCTCCCTGGCTTCTGGATACTGGAGCTTCTAATTTTTCTGGAAATTGCAGCAGATGGAGGCAAAGCAGAAGTCACTATCATTTCAGCGTAGCTCTCAACCCTGGTGCAACAGAGCCCAGTACAGACTCAGCACAGCCTCTCGGCTCCACGGGGCCATGGGCAACTCACTGGGCTGGGTGCCACACTCCTCAGGACTCACCTCTCTCCCAGGACCTCTCCTGGGGTCACCCATCAACGTGGCCCCTTGACTTCCTGCATCCTGTCCAATCACTTGTATGTCTGCTCTCTCCTCTAAGCTCTCCCCCTTCCCTCTCTCAAACCTCATTTTCATTCCCTAACCTGTACTACGGATGCTTACTTCAACCTATAGACAGATCAGACTATCGCGTTTCTTTATGGTTGAGAAATACTTCATTGTGAATATAGAGCCCATTTTCTTTACTCATCCACTGATGGGTAACAAGACTGATTCCATATTTGCTATTGTGCGTTGTGCAGCAATAAACATAGGTATACAGGGCTCTCATTTGTTTGTTTTGGTTTGTTGATTCAGGGTAGCAGCCCAAGCTGGCCTCAGACTCATTCACAGTGATCCTCCTACCTCAGCTAGGATTATAGAGTGAGCCACCATGCTGTATTTTTCCTATGTCTCTTATACACTGACTTCTTTTCTTTGGGCTGTCCAGTCAAGAGTGGGGCAACGTAAATGGTGCTGGGAAAACTGAATATCCTCCTGCAAAGACTGACAGGTGGCCTTGATTTCCAATCCTGTATAAAACTCACCCAAAGGGTCAAAGACTTTGGCTACTAGAGAAAACAGAGTGGAAACTCTTCAAGATATAGTATGGGCAATGTTTGTCTGGAAAGGACCCCTAAGGCACAGGAGAGGGGGTACAAGTTGGGAAGAGAAAGGGGATCAATGGGCAAGAGACAGCCGAAAGTAATGAAGGCAAATATAGCAAAACACATTATATGAATGTATGAAAATGTCTAAATGAAATCCATTCTGCATAATATATGGTAATAAAATTAAACAGAAATATTCACACACAGCTACGCTTTTGAAAGCACTTAGGGTTAGAAAAGTGGTTCATGGGAAAATCCCATAGGATCAGAGTTCTGGGACTCCATGTCCTTAATCTGTCTGTCTGTCTGTCTGTCTGTCTGTCTGTCTGTCTGTCTGTCTGTGAAGAAGCAGGAAAAAGAAAGATATCACCTCGACTGGGGCATAAAGGGACCTCAGACACATCTTTCTACACGAAAGGCTTAGGCTAACCACGTCTTTCTGTTCTTACAAATGTGGGCATTACTGGAATGTTTTGGTGGGGTGGTGGACTCACGCTTTGAAAATCTTCCAGCATGAAATCACCTCTGGCCCTTGCTAACATAAAGCTTTCGCTTGTTCCTGGCTAGGGTGGACCCCCCTGTTTCCTGAAGAAGAAAAAAAAAAAATCCTGGCTTTGCCTTTAGGTTCCTCCTCCTCTACAGTGGCTTTATATTTCCAAAGTCTTCGATTGCCCCTCAGTGAAGAGCACAAAATCTTCTTTAAACCCTGGAGTGGAAGGAGGCCACCCAACATGGGAAATCCCCTGAGAAAAGTCTTTTTCTCTCTTCTTGCTTCTTGAGGGTCTTTAGATACGACCAGACATCAGAAAAATAAATGCAGAAGTGCATTTTGAAAATCAGACCAGATTCTTTTTTTTTCCCCCCTTGGGATGGAAAGTTTAGGATGGAATTTGAAACTCCACAGTGACAGCCGTCGGTCCATGGTCTGCCTGTGTGTCACATTACTTCCCAGACCTTGTCACCTAACATGCCGTTCTCTCTCCTCCTGACTTTTATGTCTGTTTGGGCCAGAGTGTCTCCAATCCTTTCTGGAAATGAGAAAATCATGAGCAAAGTGTTTAAAATGTTTTCTCCCCTAGCCTGCTCATCCAAGTTGTAAACTGGGCAGACTATTTTTGTCTTGCCAGGGGCCCTTCTTACAATGAGCACAGCTTTCAAGGTCCTAACCCTGTAATACTGCCTCCATTTCAACGAGTAGCTGTCAAGGACCACAACACAGATTCATGCAAATCAGACTGTACTGGAGACATGTTTGTTGAATGAATAACAGATCTGACAAGGGAGGAAACTGAGTTTTGCCCTGCCTTGTGGACGAGGGTCCCTGTTCCTCCCGGTTCCCTCCAGGCACTGTGAAGAAAGGGTGGGTGCACTTGTGATCGGTCCATTCTCTGAGAGGAAGGCTGAGCACAGAGAGCAGCTGGCAAGCGGTTTTTATAAAGGGGTGCACAGTAGATACCTCGTACTTTGCATCCTTGATCTGGTCTCCACTGGTTCCAAGGCCATTTTCTACTTTTTTTTTTTTCAGGTACAATCTCGCTCTAACCCAGGCTCACCTGGCATTCACTATGTAGTCTCAGGGTGGCCTTGAACTCACAGTGAGCCTCACACCTCTGCCTCCCAAGTGCTGAGATTAAAGGTGTGCACCACCACGCCTGGCTCTGTGGACCTTTTCATTGTTGGTGGATTCTGTATTTGTAAATTTGCCTACTCTCTAAAATTTACTTGTAACCCCCTAATTAACACTTGAGGTACCTCTACTAGGAGCTAGGCAATGTACAGAGCAGCAAAATAAATGGAGAAAATGTTCTGTCTTTGTCTGCCAACCCTCATAGGTAAGTATCTTTTCATGTCTGTTTAGTACTATGCTTTCCTTGCATTTTTGTGCTTTTGTTATAATTTTGCTGTTTATGTAAGTGGCTTAAAATTCTTTATTCATGTGTGCGCACGTGTGCGCGCGTGTGCTAGGGTTTCTTGCTACTGCAAGTGAATGTTCATCCAGCTTTCTGTGAGTGAATGGGAAATTGAACCCCGGGCCAGCAGGATTTATAAGCAAGTAGTTTCACCCACTAAGCCATTTTCCAAACCCTTAGCTTTGCTGTTTAAAGGGTCTGCAAACAGAGTTCTGAACTCTTTACCTAATGTTTCAAATTGCAATAACGTTAATGTGCCTCCTGGAGAAAATGCTTGTTTTAGAAAGGCTTCCTTCCAGCTATGAATTTCAGGTGCTGTTGACCTTGAATTCCATGTCTTTTTTGTTTTGAGTCCTGTTCTCCAGTGGCTCCGGCTAGCTATGTAAAGATGACTTCATAAATCTGATTCTTCTGCCTCTGCCTCCCCGATACTGGGGTTATAGGTGTCTTCTGCCACATCCTGCTGAGTTTCGTGTTAATGAGCCTTCAACATTGTTAAAGGAAATGTCTTAAGATAGAGATACACATAAAATAAAGTTATGTATCGACAGTTGTCAAAACATGTGACCAGAGGCTCACCGGAAACTAGCACTGTTTTCTCTAGGAGGATGGTTCAGTATTACTAATTCAGTATTTATGTAACTTCATGAGACATAACTACCTTGAACTGGTTGGGAAAGCAGCCTTAGACAGAACGTGGTGAGCACAACTGTCTCCAGTAAAACTAAATGCAGCCACTGGAACTTGAGTTTCATATGATTTTATATGTTACAAAGACTCTTCTTCTCTTGACCCACCTCTAGTCACTGGAGAATGTAAACTCCAGGTTTTACACACGGGTATATAAAAAGTGGTCATGGGCATGATTTGGCCCATGGCCTGTGATTTGCCAACTCCTGCCAAATGGCCTCACAGCTCACAGTGAGATCTCAGTCTATGAGAGATCCACACTCATGTCAAGTTGGCTTACTAGTTGTCATGGTTTGATCCAGGTGTCCCCCACAAACAAATGAATATGTTCTGATAGATCGATCCTCAGCTGATGGCAATTCGGGAATTAGAACCTCACTAGAGCTGTGTTGTTGGGGCGGGCTTTTGGGGGGTATAAGCCAGCTCCCCCTTGCCAGTATTTGGCACACCTTCCTGCCATTATTTCCAGTGCTGTGGCAGAGGTGATGTCCACCCCTCTGCTCATGCCATCATTTTTCCCTGCCAGGATGGAGTCTCCCCTCGAGTCCATAAGCCAAATAAACCCATTCATACACAAGCTGCTTTTGTTTGGGTTCTTTCTGGGCAGCAACTAGAAAGCTGACCACAACACTAGTCAAGCTTAAGAGGGAGAATATGTGGCGTTTGTCTCTCTGTTCTTGTGTGAGTTCCTTGAGTATGATCTGTCCCAAGTCCAGGGCCATCAGCCTGGTGTGACCTGAGGACATTCCTTCCTGCTGGGACTGTGGATTGGGAGCCAACCCTGAAGGCAGAGTCCATGTCCCACTGGCTGATTGACTCTGGAGGCACTTTTCCTGCACCTCTGTTGTAGTTAACTTCTCTCACTGCTGCAACAAGAGCCCAAGCAAAAGCGGCTTGTGGAAGAATGGGTTTATTTTGGCTTACAGACTCGAGGGGAGACTCCATCATGGCAGGGAAAGCAATGGCACGAGCAGAAGGGTGGACAACACCTCCGCCACAGCACTGCAAACAGCAGCTGGAAGGTGTACTAAATATTGACAAGGGGAAGCTGGCTTATAACCCCCATAAGACCACCCCCAACCACACAGCTCCAGCAAGGTTCTAATTCCCAAACTGCCATCAGCTGGGGATCAATCATTCAGAACACATTCATTTGTGGGGGACACCTGGATTAAACCTTAACAACCTCATTATAAATCCTTTCTTATACAGTCACAGCTACTTAATGATGGGTCTGAGAACTGCATCGTTAGAGGACTTCATCACTCTGTGGACAGGATAGCATACACTTACACAAACCTGAACGGCACAGGTCAGTCACTCCCAGTGACTCCTCATCACAACCAAGAGGTGTGATAAACATGAGATGTGTATGGCTGTAGCATAGCACACTCTGACATCAAACTTTTTAATTTTATTTATTTTTAAAAAAATATTTATTAGAGAGAGTGTGAAAGAGAGAAAGAGGCAGAGAGAGGAGAGAGAAAGAGAGAGAGAGAGAATGGGTGCACCAGGGCCTCCGGCCACCACAAATGAACTCTAAACACATGCACCTTCTGCTTTGCAGGCAAATGCCTTAGCCACTAAGCTATCTCTCCAGCCCCTAAACTTTTTATTTTATAAGTAAAATTTAAGAGTATATTTTAAAGTAAGAAAAAGCACAGCATAGGGAATATATAAGCCAGCAATATAACCAGCTATCATTATTTAAGCATTATATACTGTACATTATGGCATTTTTATGCTTTCACACAATAGACTGATTTATATCAGCATAGCCATAATTTACTGTTCTGTGATGTCATTACAGCTATGGCATCACTAGACCTCTAGGTCACTTGGAATTTTAATCTTGTGGGACCTCTGTCATAGATGTGGCCTGCTGTTGACCAAAACATCATTATGCTATTTTATGAGACTGACGCGCTGCCTGCTGCACTAAGAGGGCGAAATTATGCTATTTTATACATGAGTAGAAAACAGATAAAGAAACCGGCAAACCTCTCAAGGCTATGGGGAAGCTTAGGTGGACATCAAGAAGAGATCATCCTCCACCGCTGGACATTGTCCGAGCCTCACACAGAGAGGGAGAAGATGCAGACAAATCTCACTGTTTTCTAGCCTCTTGCCATTTTCAGGGTCAGAAATACCATGCCATTTAACAGGGAGAGGGAAAAAAAATAACAACCAAACAAGCAGAAAGATTTCCAGGGCTGGGCATGTAGCAGCAGATGGGTAGAGAGCTTGCCTAACATGTACAAAGTTCTATATTCCATCCTTAGCACTGAAAAAAGAATGAAATCTGTTGTCTGCTGCCTCCCAAAACAGGGTTCAGAAGGCAGTTCAGGACACCCCCTCCCTCCCCACCTTTGCCCCCACCCTTGTTTGGGTTCATGTCAGTCAGATAATTCCAGGCAGGGGACAGAAGCCTGCTGGTGAGAAACTTCTCAAATGTCACCGCTTGCAAAAGACAGAGGAAAATAGAAAACTCTGTTTATTATCCAGACCTAAAAGATAACATCACTGCCCTTTTCCGTTTGTTTAAGGTTAGGTCCCTAGCATTCCTTGCCTAAAAGGAAAGTAGCTCAGACATTTCTTACCCAGCCGCTCCTGTTTTTATTCAGAATGGATCACTTTCCCTCAGGATGATCACTAGTGTTGTAAGAAACTGTGTGAATCTTCTCATTTGTAAAACAGAAGAAACAGCCCCTAACCTTGAAGGTCTAAAGTCATTTGTAAACAATGAGCTTGGTGGATCAGAACATCTCAGCAGGCGTTCCTTTAACCACTAGATTTGAGAGGATGCATAATAGATGACATAATCAATTCAGCACTCAGATTCAATAAATGCATAGCACCTCATAGATGCAGACTTCTGGATGTCTTGGCCAATCACAAACGCAGCCTTTCTAAGCCTCAGCTTTGCAAGCGGATCTCAGATCTCATTCAAATCCACCCCCAGTCCAAGCGTGAGTTAGTTACCCAGGCTCAGAAGGAGGCGTGAGCTTGCACGTCCTGCACGCAGAAAGCAGGAGGAATTCTGCACGTGGATAAGCGTCTGTCAGCATTTGGCGAGTCGCAGCCGGCTGGGCCAGCCCGGGGGGTGCGACCTGGGGTGGCCCGGGCTCTGCGAGCAGGCAGTCACGTAGCCCTGAGCCCAGCGAGGGGGTGAAGCTCTACCTGAAGACCCCGACTTCTGAAGGTCAGCAAACCCGATCAAACCAGGGAGCAAATGGCACACAGGCACATTTGTGCAAGGTCCACATTTCAAAGACCAGCAAGTGTCACCGCGGCTGCAGCAGGCTCAGGAGCCAGGATTCTCTGATTTTTTTTTGGCAGATAAGGAAATGGGCAAGGATGCTCTCCCCTCCCCCACAGGCGTGGCCCCCTCTTCATCCTGGCCCCACCCACCCAGGTGCCACTCCCTGGCCTGTTTTATCATTTGTCTGCTTTTTTTTTAATCTGCTAATATAGGACTTGAAGCAATGTCAGCGAAGTGTCAGAGCTGGAAATGTGAACATACTTTTGCAGCTGTGTGGACACTTGTGTGTTTTAAAAATAGTTTTAGCGATTGATTAAAGAGAGAGAGACAGAATAGGTGCTCGGAAGGGCCTCCTGTCACTGCAAGTGAACTCCAGACTCACCCGCTCTGCATTGTGCATCTGACTTGATGTGGATGCTGGGGAATTGAACCCCCAAGCAGGCAGGTTTTGTAAGCAAGCATCTTTAACCTCTGAGTCATCTCCCCAAGCCGGACACTTGTGTCTTCAGTGAAGTGCTTTATCTCTTGGGTGACAGGAACCAGGCTGGGTGACCAGGCAGCACTGCTCCCAATGCCCAAGGTTCCTTTGTGTTCCCCCAGGGCAGTTGTAGCCCGCTCAGCAAATCTGCACTGTGAAAAGGCTGCCTCCAGAGTTGCTAAAGGAACCATTTCCTTGGACTTCTGTCGTTCTTTAAGGCCACAGCTTCCACCACTAATAGAGGTGGTTTTCAAAGTTGTCACCAGGGCACATACAGCCTTCCAAAGGCCTAATCAAAGGCACAGTGTGTGGAAACACCCACCCTGGGCTGCTGATTGAAACAGGCATGTGAGATGTTCTCCCACGCTCTCACTGTTCTCTAGTGGAAAACTATGGCTGCCCAGTTGTCGTGGTTTGATCCAGGTGTCCCCCACAAACAAATGAATGTATTCTGAGTCATGGATCCCCAGCTGATGGCAGTTTGGGTATTAGATAGAACCTCACTGCA
This sequence comes from Zapus hudsonius, assembly GCA_004024765.1. Classification (NCBI taxonomy): domain Eukaryota; kingdom Metazoa; phylum Chordata; class Mammalia; order Rodentia; family Dipodidae; genus Zapus; species Zapus hudsonius. The sequence continues at coordinate 10,556 of PVHP010035482.1, forward strand.
GCTGTGTTGCTGGTGGTGGGCTTATGGGTGTTATAAACCAGCTTCCCCTTGCCAGTGTTTGGCACACCTTCCTGCCATTGTTTGCAGCGCTGTGGTGGAGATGATGTCCACTCTCTGCTCATGCCATAGTTTTCCCTGCCAGGATGGAGTCTCCCCTCCCTTAGCCAAATAAACCCATTCCTCCACAAGCTGCTTTTGGCCGGGTTTTTTTCTGCAGCAACTACAATACCAGTGGATGGTGCAGGTTTGTAATCCCAGCTACTTAAGGGGCTGAGGAGAGGATTATAAATTCAAGGCCAACCTCTACAGCGCTAGTTCAAGGCCAGTTGGGTTACTTAGACTCTGTATCAAGAAAAAATGTAAAAAGAAAGTGCTGGAGAGATACAGCTCAGTGGTAGGGTATGTACCTAGCACACACAATGCCCTTGTAAGGCTGGTTAATACAATGCTCATCTCTGCTATCTGGTCACACCACTCTCCACCTACCCCCACCCAGAGAGCCAACCCCCTCCCTTGAACACCTCCATAGGGTTGATGATTCCTCTTTCCTGTTCTCAACATTCGCCCTTCACATCTCTGCCCCGTGTTACCTTCTGTGTATCACCCCTTCCTAGCTGCTCTCCCCAAGTGCTTTGAACATGTCTCCAACAAAGGTCCAGCCATTGTATTGTTTGAGGTCAGTTTTCCCCTTTGGAGCTGAGTCCCTTGAAAACAGGAACTGGGTCTCATTCTTGCAATGTTTAGCTAGTATTTAAAGAACGCTTGAGTGCTGGAGGCTGGGAAGAGACAGGGGAGAGGAAGCCCCACCCTGCAGGAGCCTAGGAGGGGAAAACAGACAATAAACCAGAAAGGCAAGTGAGAGATGGGACTGCAGTTTAGATCAGAGCTATGGAGAACAATGACCAAGAAGGGAGGTAGGAAGTAGAGGTGGGGTGGGGAGGGGGAGGCTGCTGTGACAGGTTAGGGAAGACCACAGACTGACAGCCGTGTGGTGGTGAAAAGTGGGGTTCTGGATGGACTGTCAAGGCAGGCTGATAGCGGGAGGTGAAGGATGAGAAAATAGAAGAGTCAGGGATCACATCCAAGAACAGGCATACAAACAAAGACCCAGAAAAACATTGCCTAATATAGACCCTCGCATCAGTAACACAGATTTATCAATGATAGACAGGGCTAGCAATACCTTTTTTCTTGACTATGTCCAATATATTCCTTCAATAGAAGTGTTCTGCTGGGCCAGGCCTGGTGCCATCCACCTGTGATGCTAACAGCAAGCATGAACATTGAGAGTTCAAGGCCTGCTCAGACTACAGAATTAGGTCAAGGCCAGTGTAGCTCCATGGGGTGGGGGATGGGGCAAAAAGTCCTTCTCTTCTAGATGTGGCATCTTTGTCCTTTGAAAGATCATGGAGCCAAAGACCCATAGACATAGAAGTGCTCCTTGAATCAGGCCCAACACAGCACCACCTGGAGTCTAGCATTCTGGGGGCTTTGACCTGGTTTATACAACCTACAGGCTGGAATATGTTTCTGCAAGTTTGGATGATGAACCTTCTCTTGATTTGACAAATTTGACACTATGACAAATGTTGCGGTCAGCTTTCTAGTTGCTGTGCAGAAAGAAGCCAAGCAAAAGCGGCTTGTGGAGGAAATGGGTTTATTTGGCTTACAGACTCGAGGGGAGACTCCATCCTGGCAGGGAAAATGATGGCATGAGCAGAGAGGTGGACATCACCTCTGCCACAGCACTGGAAATAGCGGCAGGAAGGTGTGCCAAATACTGGCAAGGGGAAGCTGGCTTATAACCCCCAAAAGCCCACCCCCAACAACACAGCTCCATTGAGTTTGTAAAATCCAAACTGCCATCAGCTGAGGATCGATTACCCAGAACACATTCATTTGTTTGTGGGGGACACCTGGATCAAACCATGACAACAAATTAAACCTCCCTTAAAAAATCTTTGTTTTAGTCTGGCAATACCCTCCTGTAATCCGAGAATTTGAGAGGCTGAGGAGAAAGCTAGCTGAGCAGCCACGTTCATTTCTCTCTGCTTCCTGACTGTGGATGCAGCATGATCAACTGCCTCAAGCTCTTGCCACCATCATATCCTGTGATGGGCTGTCTTCTTGAACTTTGACCCAAAATAAACCAGTCTTTCCTGAAGTTGCTTTTGTCAAGTGTTTTGTCTCAGCAAGGAGATAGGGAATTCACACATCAGGAAAGCAAGAACGATACTGCTTTTTTTTTTTTTTGCAAGGTTTGGGGCTCATTTATTTCGTGTATGTGTGTGTGTGTATTTGTATGTGTATATGGGGGCATGCATACCAAGAATGCAGCACTTTGCATCCAGCTTTATGTGGGTGCTGGAGAACTGAACCAGAAGAACAGTCTTTGCAAGCACCTTTAACCTCTGAGCCATTTCTCCAGCCCCCTGCTTTGTTTTCATCTTCTAGCCTGATAGTTTAAAATCCTATTTTCTCTGCCATTGTCTGTTGGTCACTATGAACAGCCTTAATTCTGTGTGGAAAGAGATTGTACAAGATACCAGGGCTTAGGGAAACATTGTATACTATCCCAGAGAGAGACCAAACCCATGCAGTCAGTCACCTACTGTCTTAGTCTAAATCAATGACTTACCTGTCAAAAACTCCTCTCCCTGAAATACAAACTGTTCTTGTGAGAAACCTCTGATGAATGAGCCTCTCCTCTGCAACCAGCACTACTGCGCACATCTCTATCATGTCTGCATGATCTGCACAGACGTGGTCAAGTTTTCTTTCATTTTTAGTTTTTAAATGTCTTAAGGAATAAAAGAATGTGTTTTTTTAATGGATATCTCAGCGTCCAGGGTATTAGAATGGGTGTATGTCATAGCTCACGCTGCTGGGATGAACCTCCAAATCAACACAGTTTATGAGAGGAAGAAGGGATTTATTTGAAGCTTACAGATGAGGGAGAGAGAGAGAGAGAGAGAGAGAGAGAGAGAGAGAGAGAGAGAGAGACCATCAGCATTTCCAAAAGCAAGCACACTCCGGCAGCAGGGACTCCAGGCAGAGCTCAGACTGCTTACCACATACCTTAGGCTAGAATTCCAGATCCACCCCAGTAACACCTTAGGGCTGGACTCTAGGACCCACCCACAGTGACGCCAAGTGACAAGCTTTAATAAAACTCCTGAATTCTGTGGAGGATATTCATTCAAACTACCACAGCATATTATGAGTAAAAAAAGTATGTCTATAGCATAAAGAACTGGCCATTCAATTTACACAGCCAGAATTTATAACACTTAACTATATTGCCCTCCACTTGAGGTCCTCAATTCTCTGCTGTTCATCTTTCAGTTTTCCAGTTGTATTATCCACTCTGTCTCACCCCTGACCTAAGCCCTGCTCCTCTCTGACCCAGGAATTCCATTCCAGGAGTTTATTCCAAGGGCACAATTGCACAGTTGGCAAAGATGCAGCTGATGGCAACATTCACTGCAGCTGGCTCGTGCTGTTCGCTTTGTAGGAAACGTAAATTTTCCCAAATGGCAATAACGAAATATAACATTATAAAGCCACCAAGGAACACAGAAATATATTCGTTGCTATGAAGAAAAGATGTCATTTGAGATTGTTAAAGGAAGCAAAACAGGTCATACAATTTTATTATATTTCTTCCCATTTCCAGCTTTCTTTCTAATTTTTGTTTGTTTTTGTTTTTGTTTTTTCAAGGTATGGTCTTGCTCTAACCCAGGCTGACCTGGAATTCACTATGTAGTCTCAGGGTGACCTCAAACTCCTGGTGATCCTCCCACCTCTGCCTCCTGAGTGCTGGGATTAAAGGCGTGTGTGCTTCAATTTGGTTTTTCTTCAGATTTTCTACCTCATCATTGAGCTCCATTTTCTTTTCTTTTTTTTTTTTTACTGTCCATAATGAGTTACATTATTTAATGGGCAAACAATGTGTTGTTATCCCCAGTTCCCCAATGTCCCTCTTCCCAATCAGCTGAATATCCTCTTCCATGGGCAGTCTGGATCAGTCCTTGGGGCTGGGGACCATGGATAGCCTAGGAGTCAGCCCGGTTCTGCCTGCCCTAGTATGTTGCTACTGAGGGGGGCCATATCTCTGGATATTCTACCTCACCAAGGCTCTCACAATCCCCCCCCTTCTTCCACTCAGTTCCCTGAGTCGTGGTGGGTGAGTATTAAGGCTGTTTTATAGTTGAGATCTTAGGGGTCTTTGTACTACTGTTTTAGGTTGTGTCAAAAATCACTGGTGTCTGTCTCACTGGCTTGTCCTGTGTGAGTTCCATTTTCATATCCTGGTTTGACTTCCTGTTTTGTGTTATCTGGGAACGTATTCGGGTGTTTATTTATGTCCTCTTTGAATTTATTCAGGATTTCATTCATTTATTTATCCATAAAGTGAGTACCTAGAGTAGTGCTCAGTGTTTGCATTCACTGTCTGCTTTGTGGTGCTTCACGTTCAGACTTGGAGCTACTTGTCACTGTCTCATGGGAGGGGAGGAGATGTAGTCTCAATTGCATAGCAGCTGTGCTTGAACTTTAACTTGGGTCTCAGCCCCAATGGCAGATTGTTGGCACCCCTACAGAGTAGGGGGAAAGATTGTTAATGTCAGTCCAGCCCTAATGGCCTCCTGTTGGTTCCTGCATGGTGAAGGGAAGAGGAAGTGCTGGAACTTACATGCTGGTACCAACCCAATGACAGACCATCTGCACCATTGCTGAGAAGGGAGAAGGATTCCTATAGAGAACTCAAGTGTTGGAACTCAGTGGGAGTCCCAGGCTAGAGGGCAATCATCTGCACCTACTTGATGAAGAGGAGAGAATTCCCAAAGGCAATGCTGGTCCCAGCCCCAAGGGTAGTTTCTGCATGCTAGGCAAGCACTCTACCACTGAGTAACCCTCCTCCCCTGCTCCTTGTTAGGAGGGGTCCATTCTCTTCTGATTCCATCTTGCCCTCCGCCTGTCCCTGTCTCTTCCCACAGGTATGATGTGCCTTCCTCCATGCTGACTGAACATCCACAGTCTTATTAAAAATGAATGTTTGTAACTGCAACAAACTTTATCTGATCTCTTTTCCAGATCATCACTCCTTTGGACACTTCAAGGCTTTTGGAAGGTCCCAGCTCTCTGCAGAATGTGCTTGAGACCAATCAGATGTCAAAACATTCCCCTGCCTGTGACCATGCACAGTCAAGACTATTCACACAATTTCTACACATGGAAGCAACTCATGAAATATTCTCCTTTCTCATGAGCTGTTCAAATTCTTGAGGGCAAGGTTGATGGTTCTCGTTGGCTCCTTAGAGTCTGAGACCTTAGAGATTGTTGGGGTTTTTGTTTTGGGGTTTTGTTTGTTTTTTATTTTGTTTTGTTTTTGAGGTAGAGTCTCACTCTTGCCCAGGCTGACCTGGAGCTCACTAAGGCTGGCCTCACAATGATCCCCCTACCTCTACCTCCCAAGTGCTAGGATTAAAGGCTTATACCACTATACCCGACCAACTGACTGACTGAGATTATTGATTTAATTGTAAGAATGTTAGAAAATTTAGAAAGACTTCTACACTGGCTTCGCCATACTGTCTCCAATTGAAGGTGGTGTGGTGTAATTAGAGTGTCAGGAACAAGCACTCCTCTTTCCTCTATTTCTAGAACAATCGTACTTCTACCATAACTACTTTTACCAGTCCTATAACTTGCTGCATGGTTCCCTGCCAGATTGGCTCCTTGGATGTTTAAATCCAAGCACAGATACTCACAGATACACATACACAGATACAGATACATTTAGCAACTCTGTAGGGTGGTATCATGGGTGTCTAAGGATGGACATCCACTCACAGGGCTTCAGTTCTTCCAGCCTCAGTGCCTTCATCACTGCTGCCTGGTGTTTGCTTTTGAACTTTTACATATGCTTTGGAAATATTTCAACTTCTGAAAAATAGAGTCTATAGAAACGATGACAACTCGGTCTTGCATTTCTATCCCAGGGACCTTTATCCTGTTTCAAAGTCTCATGATCAAAGCAAGATTTTACTTTGGGCTCTGGGGAACAGAGCAAGGAAGCAACAAACACATTTTAATAAAGAAAAGGGAAGTCAGTGTGACAAGAGCAGCTCGATGTGTTCACTGCAGCCTAGGAGTGCACAAGTGCCTATGGCAGGGGCATCTGAGGGGATGACTCTATAGGTGGGCTTAGCTAAGGGCTGGCAAGCTAATTGGAAACCACAGAAGAGACCAGGAAGCTGTGGGAAGGGAGTCTGGCTTCCTCCAACTTCAAAAAGTTGTCTCCAGTGAACTCACTATGTAAAATGAAGCCTGGAGAACCGGGTATGTTCTAACTTCCTCCTTTGCTTTCCCCCATTTGCTTTGGAAGAATTCACTGAGATTCTTCACTGAGTCCCGGCTTCAGAGCTGGTCTCCAGGTCTCTTCTGATGTCTGCAGAGGTCGGGGATTTCTGAGATAGAGCTTGCGTGCTGTCTCTATGGGCCTGCCCAGCTCCTTGGTTTGAAGATCTTCTTATTCTTAGGCTCAAAAAATCTTATCAGACACAGGCTCCATTTCCTGGGCTGAGCTAGTAGCCAGCAGTAGATGTGAGACAAGGAAAGAGGAGACCAATCACAAGTGCCCGCTTTAAAATCACATGAGTGAATGCAATGAAAAATGTGTGTGACCCAAACCTTAACTGTTCAAAGACTTGCCTTCAACTTTCCTATTTTTCCAGTATTATAAAACGCACGGGGAAGTAAAAGGAGCTAAAATCTCACCAATGTATCAGCTCTATTATGTAATATTAGCTTTTATTTTACAGGAAATTTCCTTCTGTTTTGTAATCATCCATCCAGAACCTCAGTGGAGTGTAGTAATTAATAGATGATAATATCGGATAAGAAAACACTGGAATTGTGTATCTCAGTTGATTTCCTTTGGTTCTCAACAAAGTAGGAAACATTCAGCAAGCTTGCCTGAGAGCTCCCAGCAGGCTCTGGGAGGAAGCAGAAGTGGAAGCCCCCCTCCACCAATCTGTAATGTGCGCACTCAGGAGGCTGAGACAAAGGGATCTCCAATCTGGGCTGCACAGTGAGTTCCGGGCATTCCATCCTGGACCAAAGAGTGACACCTAATCTCAGAAAAGAAAGAAAGAAAGAGAGAGAGAGAGAAAGAAAGAGAGAGAGAGAAAGAGAAAGAGAGAAAGAGAAAAAGAGAGAGAGAAAGAGAAAGAGAGAGAGAAGAAGAAAGAAGGAAGGAAGGAAGGAAAGAGAGAGAGAAAGAAAGAGAAAGAAAGGAAGAAAGAAAGAGAGAGAAAGTAGAAAGAAAGAAGAGAAAGGAAGAAAGAAAGAAAGAAGAAAGAGAGAAAGAGAGAGAGAGAAAGAAAGAAAGAGAGAGAAAGAGAGAGAGAGAAAGAGAGAGAAAGAGAAAGAGAGAGAGAAAGAGAAAAAGAGAGAGAGAAAGAGAGAAAGAGAGAGAAAGAAATAGAGAGAAGAAGAAAGAAGGAAGGAAGGAAAGAGAGAAAGGAAGAAAGAAAGAAAGAGAGAGAAAGAAGAAAGAAAGAAAGAAAGAAAGAGAAAGAAGAAAGAAAGAAGAGAAAGAAAGAAAGAAAGAAAGAAAGAAAGAAAGAAAGAAAGAAAGAAAGAAAGAAAGAAAGAAAGAAAGAAAGGAGGAAGGGAGGAAGGAAAGAAAGAGAAAGAGAGAGAAAGAAAGGAAGGAAGGAAGAGAAGGGGAAGGAAAGGAAAGAAAAGAAAAAAGACAAGAAAAGAAAAAGCAGAAAGTAGGAGAAGAAAACACTAGGAATTTTCTCAGGAGATAATACATTTCTGCAGAGGGCAATTGCTTCAGCAAGGTCAACAGCCACCAATCAATTCTAGAGAAACTCTCTCAAG
>PVHP010035483.1:0-18469 GCA_004024765.1 Zapus hudsonius
ATATATATATATATATATATATATATATATATATATATATATATATATATATATATACTGTGTATCTACATATGATATGCATGAGTAGTTACTTTGACATAAGAGGAAATTAGCTGGGTTAATTAGTACACTCATTGTCCATATATTTTATGAATGAAGACACATGTTTCTAATCTTGTTTTGCTGCAAAAATATATTGTAATATTCAAATTATAAATCTCTTTTTCCATACATAAAAATAATGGGGTTCATATTAATAGAAACAATGTATAAGGTAAATTTTAAATTGTATGATACATTTTAAATTAGAAACTTAAATTGTAGGATTCATTTTAAATTAACAATTAATCTTCCAAATAAAGAGGAAAGTGCCTTCAAATATTTTCTGTGTTGCTCAAAGCTTAGTATGTGTTATTCAAATCTTACTAAATCTAGAAACATGTAGTAAATTCAATAGAGACAGAAAAATTTGGGGGAAAATGTGTTTTTTTCCTTTATTTTATATCTTGCCATAGTAAAAGTAAAGGAGAAGTCTAAAGTAATAAAGTGAGCATGTCATGAAACCAAAATATATATGAATAAGAGGTAATGAAAGAAGGTCCTTCTGCTTTTTCTCAAAGCAGAAAATAAGTCCATAACCATTCAACCTGAGGAGCCAGGCCAATACTTACTACTGTTATTAAAAATATATTCTCTGTCCTTTTGATCTTGGTGAATTATTGCATAGCACAATGACGAGAGCTTTTTTAAAATAAAACTTTCTCTGGGAAATAAATATCTCCCCAAATATAGCTGTGTAAACATTGCATACCTCTAAATGAATTATGTCAGCTTATGTTATATTTTTTTTCAAATTAAGAGACTAAATCAGGTAGAAGCCTTGACTTTCAGCCACATTACAAAGAGGGTCCATGGGCAATAGAGGATTGTATCAATTTGTACTCAAAATAGACTGTTCCAAATTCTATCCAAAAGGCTTACTCATAGAGCATTTAAAGTGAAATAATTTACCAGATTGTCACCGTTGAGGAAAAGAGTGTCTTGTGTCTGGGCCAAGTGTTTGCTTTGAAAGTGTTTGGTAACTTGCCACCCCATAAGGTACAAAAATCAGTCTCTGCCAAGCAATGGGCAGTGTTGTGTTACAAATGTCTCCTTAGAAAGAGGCTGGCATCAGTGACAGTTTGGCCCTCAACCTAAGCTTTCTCTCATCCTTCACGTCAATACAACTCAACTGTGCAGAACCATGTTTATTTAGCACTGCATGACATTAAACACAGATCTTGAAAAACTTTAATCTTTAGACAGAGTAGGAAGGAGCCGTTGAATAAATGTTCCATCTGACTAATACATTTGACCGACTCAGAGACTTCACAGTCAGTGGGAGAGAGTAGCTCTTCCAAAAATCAAATGAATCAAAAAAAAAAAAAAAAAAAAAAAAAACACTTGTCAACAGTCAAGGCAGCTAGAGCAGGCTGTGGACAGGCATCATAGAGCCCAAGTCTGCTTCTAGAAATTCTGCTCACGACCTTGGTATCTGGATGTTAGCCTGCCAGCCACCACAAATGTGAGCACAGATGTCTGTCTGGAGGGAGAAGGTGGATGCACACAGGATAAACAAGGAAGAGTGGTCCAAGACACAAGGAAGACAGCTATGTCTGCTATAGCAGTGACTGACTTTCCTGCCTTTCTTTGTGAGGAGGAGATTGGGATTTTGTGAGTTGCTTTTGTGAGATGCATCGTAGAATAACAAAAACTAATTAAATAAGTTCTCCTATATTCTTTGAAAATTATCCATAATATTTTGGCAACTGCATCACTGCACAGCCAGCAAAAGTCATGCAGGGCTCCTCTCTACTTCTCCTTTCTGACAGAGGCCCTAGCCAACAAGTACCTGCAGTCATGCAAGTTCTGTTTGTACTTTCCAATAGGTAAGGCCCCAGAAGAAAACATTTTCTCTATGAGATTTATATCCTCAGAACTGATCTTCCAAAAAACACATCTCACACATCTATTTTGTGCGCTAGAATGTTAGCATGAGTCAGGGATGGTATCATTACCTTTAAGTAGCATATTAACACAGGCATCATAGACTTTTTAGTGTTGTTAACACTCAGTTTGGGAGGTAACTCTACTGAAGTGTGAGTTTTTCAAAGCAAAGGGCTACTTCTTTCAGACAAAAATCTCTTTATCCAATGTGCAGAGACTTAACTGTGAGTCAGATACTGCAGCCAGACAGCACTACAATGGAAACTCTATAGTCTGAGAATGAGATAAGCATCTTTAAGACCTCAGCAGTCCAGGCTGCCTCTGAAGATGTGGAGAAGATAATGACATTGAGGTCTGAGACAGATGGGCTTACAGGACAGTGACTGCAATGGCTAGAGGCTCTGCTGCCTCTTCTTGGTCAAGCTTTGCCACCCAGGACATTCCCAAATAAAACAAAGAGAAAGTTCCACACAATGTCTTGAGAAGATACTTCTTGTCTCTACGATTTTCACTGCAAATATGTATATATAATTAAGATGCTCACTAGTTAGGTTCATGTTTTATTTCTTTACTTTTTAACTCACTGAAATCTCCCCAGGTGGTTCACTTTTCTTTTAGCCATGTTAATAGCCAAACTATCATCTAAGGATATGTAAAACAATAGAAAAATGTCTGAGAAAGATCAAGTTGCTAGACATTGGGGAAGGGAACAAATTATGGGTAAAATGAAATACTTTCATTCAGTGGTTTACTTAAAAAAATAAATTTACTGTATGAACTAAACAATGTGGATATTAAAAGGAATAAGATGCATCCCTATTTAATGAAGTAAGTGTATCTTTGTTAAAAAGTAAACACGACAAACCTTACATAGAAACAGACACTGGGCAAGTACTTTCATGTGTGTTACTGTCCTTGATATCTAAGAGTCTAGTGATCACTTTTACCAATTCCGTGTGTGTGTGGTTGAGATTATAGTTTTACAATTAATCACAAAAAATGTCAAACACAGACAGCAAAAGGGAAAAAAGGGGAAAAATAGTCTTATTGAAAAATGAAAAAGTAGCAGTTAGCTACAACAAATTTGAACTGAATTGCAAGGACAGACACCTTATTTAAGGTGTTTTTTTTTTTTCCCTGATTGGAGAACAAAGAAAGTAGTTTGATTTGTCTAAAGGTGAGCCTACCAGGATGGGTCACTCTATTAGGTCTGGTGTTTTGCCCTCCTGCACCCTGCCAGTCCCACTTCCTCCTTTAAGCCATTTCACTGAATGGGAGGAAGCAGCTCGCCTTCTTGCCTGTTTTTTTTTTTTTTTTTTAATTTCCTCATGAAGGCTGCCAGTAGGTGCCCTAAGGCCACATTGCCGAGCTATTTCAATTGGGAGCCCTGGATCTCTGTAAGGTCATCACTACCCACAGGATGTCACTAGTGTTTGGGCATGTAGATATTTTCTCTTTGCTTGTGCCTGTGACTTTGTTAATAGCACACAGAATGGAGGCTTCCTTGCTCCTAATTTCTATCAATACTATGTCCATTTACCATGCCATAAAATTCCACAAGTCTTTGTTAGTTATGAAAATGCATGAAATGTTTAATCATTTTAAAGCAATAATTATACAGGCATCATATAGCAGTTATCATATATCTTGAGACAATTTATGTACTTTATGGTGATAGTTTAGGTGACCTATTCCCATTCGATTATAACCCTGCATCTAAAGGTATCTTTTCAAACCATATTAATGACCCTATCCTTAATTATTAGACTACTAGATAGTTTTAATGCAGAAATAATCTGGAAAACTTTTGCATAGTATGATTCTCCCTCCTTTCCTTTTTTCCTTCTTCCCTTCGCTGCATTTGACTTGTTTCTGAGAACTTTTATATATTTATCTCTCTGGAGGGAGATTAGGAATTGCTGTAGAATGAAAAGAACTGAGAAACATGAGATAATATTTCACTTGTGGAATCTGAAAACAGGAACGTTTTGTAAGAAAATATAACATTATCCTCAGAAATCAGTTACTAACCACCCTCTATCTAGTGTTTTAGCTTGCCACAGTCTAAGCCTAAAGGATCTGGTTCATACAGTTCTTCTAGGAAAAAATAATAGCTCATTTATCACTGAAAATAAATGAATAAATTAGGCTGTTCTGTGACAGCAGCAGAGAGAGTATTATCATATGGCATTGATAGCTGAAAACCTAAAATGGTTCTTATCGTGAATGCTGTGATTACTCAGAGTAAACATGAGCCATAGGTCAGGGGCAATCTCACAGGAACCTGTTAATTAACTTTTTGCTTTCTCGTGAAAGGTTTTCCTAGTGGGTACCACAGAAACAATTGATTGTTAGTACACCCAAAGCTTTGGGCATTTCAGGAAAGAGACTACCAGATTAGATATAGTTCAATTCTTTATCAACTGCTTAGAAATACTATTGTATACCAGTTGAAGTAAGGAAATAAGAGACAGTACATAAATGAATATGTTCACATAGTGTTCTAAAAGAAGAAAGAGAAATGGCAAAAGGGAGAATTACGATATGTTACTTTAACTTTGAGTCACTCTGATTGGTTCTTCTAGTTGAAATATGAATAGTAGGAAGGAAAGGTACCAACAGAAGCATTGAGAGAGCAGTCAAGGAGATTTGGTCACCAAGGATGATATGTAATTTTCAATAAAATAAAAAATAGAGCAGTGCATGAATTTTTCATTCTTTTTAAAAATATTTTATTTATTCATTTTCAAGCAGAGAGATAGAGATAGAGATAGAGAGAGAGGGAGAGAGAGAGAGAGAAAGAGAGAGAGAGAGAGAGAATGAACCAGGGCCACCACCTTGTGGGTCTGGCATATGTATGTGGGTACTGGTGAATTGAACCCAGGGCCTTAGGCACTGGAGACAAGTGCCTTAACCGCTGAGCCAGCCCTGTATTTTACATTCTTAAACTCTTGGCAATGTATATGGAAATCGCACACTCATAAGATGTTTATATAGAAGATAGGGAATCATGATCCTGGAGCATGAGGGAAGTATGACTAAGGAAAAGCCTGGAAATGAAGGTTTGAAAGAATAAAACATGCAGGCTACTTGAAGGAAATGTGTAATTGCAATATTTCACTAGTGCGGGTTCACTAGTAACAAGTCTTGAATAACAGAATTCGTGTGCTTTGATGTAAGAATTTCCTATGCGAAGTTTGATGTATGCATATGTTCAAATATTGAATTGATGAATTTATCTCAACCTGTGGTTCATAGTATCTTGTGTCTGTGCTCTTGACAATGACTCTTCCTGAAAATGAAACTCATTTGGCCATGCAATTAGCTTTGGGCAAAAAAAAAAAAAAATTATGGTACAAAATAAAAGGTTTAAAGGTCCCTTCATACTAGGGCTTACATCCCTTGAAATTTTTATAAATTTTGGATCACCATGTGCAGAAGTCCAGCTAGCCAATTTAAGAATAAGAACACACTTGGAACAGATAAAAGCAGATGAGATCACCCCCTACCCCAAAAGGATTGCCAATCACAACTACCTCACCCAACAAGCCCATACAAGATTGATTGTCTGATAAGCACACAGAATTATGATAAATATGACAGCTATTAAAAATCGCAAGGTTTTGTGGTAGCTAGCTACATAACACAAGCTAACTTATCCTAGGACAAAGAAGGAAAGTGTCTAATATTAAAATGAAATATATAAATAAAACAATATTTTAAAGCCTGGGTCCTAAGGTAGAAATTACACAATTAATAAGGATAATTAGGGCCACATTTAATTTCTTACAATTATAATTCAAAGAATATATGACAATTACAAGCCATGCCAGACATTTTGCCAATTGCTAAAGTATAGATATAAGTGTCTTTTGGTTCAAGGATTAGGGATGAAATACTCAAAGGCAAGGTGTGGTGAGGATGTCTGTTAATGAATTATTTCAGCTTCTTTTCAGTTCCCAGTGGCAAGGATCACCAACTGCAGATTTGTAATACTGTAAATTAGACATTTCTTATTTCTTTTATTGAAAGTAGCGTTCTTTGCCTCCTCTAATGATTATTCTATTCCCCTTAAAAATAAATTTGGAGACTAGTTTTTCTATGTCTGCAAAGAATGAAACAGGTATTTTTATTGGAATTGCATTGAATTTGTATATAGCTTTTGGATGTATTGCCATATTCACAATATTAATTTTCCCTATCCAGGAGCATGGGCTTTCTTTCCATCTTTTCACATCTTCCTTGATTTCCTTCTTAAGCATTTTCATGTTTTCATTATACAATTTTTTCACATCCTTGGTTAGTGTTATTGCAAGGTATTTGATTTTTTTTTGAGGCTATTGAAAATGTTTTGCTGATTTCTTTTTCTGTATGACTGTCATTGGCATACAAGAAGGCTACTGATTTTTTGTGTGTTAATTTTGTATTTTGCCACTTTGCTGAAGGAGTATATCAGCTTCAGTAATTTAACTGTATTACTGTCCTTCGGGTCTATTATGTATAGGATTTTGTCATCTGCATAAAGGGATAGCTTCACTTCTTCCTGTCCAATTTGTATCCCTTTTATGTTTTTCTCCTGTCTTATTCTATGGCTCTGACTTAAAACACTCATTTAAAGACCAATGGTGAAAGTGGACATACCTATCTTGTTCCCAATTTTAGTGGGAACTCTTTAAGTCTTTCCACCATTGAATATGATTTGAGCTTTAGGAGTTTTCTATATTGTTTTTATTATGTTGAGGTATAAGCCCCATGTGCCAATTCTCTCCAGTGTTTTGATCATGAAATGATGTTGAATTTTGTCTAAGGCCTTCTCAGCATCGATTGAGATGACCATGTGGTGCTTGTGTTTAAGTTTCTTAATGTGGTGGGTTACGTTAATTGATTTCTGTATGTTGAACCAACCTTGCATTCCTGCAATGATGCCTATTGGTCAAGCTAGATAATACCTTTGATGTGTTGTTGGATTCGGTTTGCAAGGATTTTGTTCAGAATTTTTGCATCTAAATTCATCAGGGATATCGGTCTTTAATTTTAATTTCTTGTTATATCTTTTTCTGGTTTGGCATTAAGGGTAATGGAAGATTCATAGGATTTTGGAAGCATTCCCTGCTCTCCAATTTAACAAAAGAGCTTCAGAAAAAGTGGTTTCAGAGACCCACACAAGATTACTGTGGATTACTATACAGGTCAAGTTTACAACCTGGACATCTACCACCTACCAAAACTAAACCTGTAACAGATTAAGCTCCTAAATAAACCTATCACATCTACTGAGATTGAAAATTTAATCAAAAACCTCTCCAAAATAAAATGTCCAGAACCTGATGGATTCTCAACCAAATTCTACCAAACCTTCATGACGGAACTGAAACCTTCCAACCATATTCAAGCAAGTAGCACTGATTTAATTAAATGAGTCTTAAAAAGGCATCAGAGTAAGGTGGGGATTAATAGCTAAGAAGGGTGTTAATGGGATGGAGATGGGATAAGAGAGAATAATTTAGTGATATAAGATCAAAATATATTTATTTATGAAAATGTCAAAATGAAAAAAAATGAAATATTTGAATGAGGAAAATCAAGCCAACGACTTTGGCATCTAATGATAGGATGGAGATAAAATATTATTTCGTTTTTTATTAATTTGCAAGGAGAGAGAGAGAGAGAAAATGATCATGCCAGGGCCTCTAACCACTGCAAAGGAAGTCCAAATGCATCTGCCTTTAAGTGGGTACTGGGAATCGAACCTGGTCATTTAGGCTTTACAAGCAGGCACCTACACTGCTAAGCCATCTCTCCAGCCCAACATAATTTGGTTAATGAAGAGTGGCTGGAGACATAAAAATGGAATTTTGAAGGCACTGTCCTCAGTCTTCTTCCTCTCTGTGTGGGCACTCTCAGCATCCCAATAGATCGACAGCCCCAAATCGCCTCTGCTTCTTCCATGTGAGGACTAAAGGAATTGTATAACTTTATTTTCCATTTCACTATAAATATTGAAAAATCATTCTACCAATGGTTCTCCACTCATTAACAATTGTTTACATTATCTGTGCACTGCGAAAGTGGAAGAGCGAGGTGATTGGAGTCTAGACACTATCATAAATACATAAGACATTCAATTTTTTTCCTGCTAAAACAGGATGTCTTGCAAACATTAATGAATGCTTGTTGAATAATCACGTTTCCCTTTTTACATTTGAACCCCCCTTTTAAGAAAGACATCTCAGTTACAAAAGTTCTATTTAAGTAAAGATTTCAAGCTATAAGGAGAAAGTTCACTCACAATGGGTATCTGAATGGACACCTCAAAAGATTGCTCTCCACACACACCTTATCAGTAATAGCCTCTGAAGATGTGTCATGTATCATCTGCAGAGCCCAAGTAGCCACTTTGAAATGCCCTTCCCATAAATAAAAACTGAACTCAGAAGAAATATGCTGTTTGAAGCTGAACAGGCCATGGTCCCTTTCTTCGTTGTGGAGACTATATGAATTATTGAGTTATAAATAAGCAACACTATCTTAGCAAACCTAAGGAAGAGAAAGCATTTAGAAAATATGGGCTGTCTCAGAGTGTGAGGAAGGAAAACAGCTTCTTCATCTAGGACAGAGACTGAGAGATGGGCTTCAGAACAGAAACAGCATGTCAGCTTCTGATTGTCTTTCCACATTTTTCTGTCCAATCACTGGTTAGGTTGTCATTTCTGGAGAGTTTCTTTTCCTGGTTCAGTCTCTTCTGGTTTTCCCTGTTGAGGTAGTTTTGAATAAATGTCCACCAAAAGAATTAAGGGTTTATTGAAATTGTAAATTGTCTCCAGCCAGTTCTGGCTAGAGGAAGTGTGTCACCATGGTTAGATCCTAGGGTTCAGTCCTAAGGTATTTCTGGGGTGGATCTGGAATTTTAGCTATACATATGCAAAAAGCAGTCTGAGTTCAAACCTGGAGTTTCTTTGGTTAGTTTGGAGTGTGCTTGCTTGGTGCTGGTGGTGGGCTTCTGTCTCTGTCTCTGCTTGCTTCTGTGAAAGGGGGCCAGCCTCTCCTTAACTTTTTCCCCTGGATCTGTTGAATAAATATTTTCCTCCCCATGATTGTGCGTGGTTTGGAGATTCATTCCAGCAGTGTGTGGCTGACTACGACAGATTTGGTACCAGAGTGTGGGACGATCTGCTGAGATGAATCTGACCATGCAGATTTTGATCTTCTGGAACTTGTGTGCTGGAGGAATGGATATGGACTTGGTACTTGCAACTGAAGATGCCTTACAAAGTGGTAAGCCAAGTTTCATGGACTATTCTGGTGAAAATTTGGAAATGCTCAGTGCAAAGAGAATTGCATTTGGAGGCTTGGTTTGTGAACTTTCTAAGGGGAAGAAGAGATTGGATACAAGAAAGCTTGGGGGGAAGGAAAACTTTTCTTTTTCCTTCCTCCCCAGCTGCTGGTGCTGGTTTGAGACTTGAACTCGCATCCTGCTCTCCCACTCTTCCTGGACATCAGAACCCAGTTTCATCGCCCTCACATCATGGACTGAAGAGCAGCCACTCCCCAGGGAGCCATCAGGCCTTCTGGGCTGGATTGGGACTGCTGAGGCATCCAGCCACGTGGACTGAACAGCTACTGGTTCCTTCACCTGTGGGCCTCCATATTGCTATTGTTGGACTGTTGTAAGCTAACCCAATAAATTCCCTTTTACTATAATCCATTCTCTCAACTCTGTTTCCTCTAGAGAACCCTGACTAATACACCTGTATTCCACTCTGGTGCCAAAACTTTCTAGAAAAGATTCACTGAAGTTTCAAATGCCTTGAAAGAAAGTGGTTGGATGAGCCACCCTCTTCAACTGGGGCCAAAGCATAGGGAACAAAGCCTATTTCCTCAGACAGATTTCTGAGTGTTAAAGTAGCAAGTTCAGTGAAACGAAGCATGGTACAAGAAAAATTCTGGAAATTGCTAGGAAAATAGATACTCCAAATTTAACCTCATTATCATTCCCAATTATAAACCAGCAACTTCTTATAATTCAACTGTTTTAGAGAAATGGGATAACTTCACAATATTTTAGACATATACCCAACTCTTTCCAGGCATGCATCTTGTCATCCCATCCATTTGTTATGAATGCCATTTTTCCCCTACTGGTCTGTTCTAACAGTTTCTTTTGTTTTTGTTTTTTCAGTAAATTGTTCAGCTGTGTTTTAGTACAAATCACTATTTGGAAAAAATGTTTCATTATAACTTCATACATGTATAAAATGTACTTTGACCAGTTGTTGAAATATTATTATAGATTTCTAAAATATCCCACTTGAAATCATTTGCCTATTATTATTGTTGAAACTTTTATATTTGAAGAAGTTATGAGCATTAATATCATTTTTTGTTCAAAAAGTCCAGCCAATTTTTGTCCTGCCTCTTTTTTTTAAAATTTTATTTAATTTTTTTAGTTGGTACCTTTCTGCTCTAACTTTTTTTTAATTGTCCATAATGAATTACAACATTCAGTGGGCAAACATTGAGTTGTTATCCCCGATTCCCCGCTGCCCTCCCTTCCCCTATCCGCTGGATAACCTCCTCCATGGGTCGTCTGGATCAGTCCTTGTGATGGGACCATGGATAGCCTAGTATTCAGCCAGGTTCTCCTGGCCCTAAGGGGTGCCATGCCTCTGGATAGTCTCCCCCACCACGGCTCTCACAATCTTTCCGCCCCCTCTTCTGCTCAGTTCCCTGAGTCTGGTGGGTGAGTATTAAGGCTGTTTTAATGTTGTGAACTTAGGGGTCTTTGTGTCAAAAATCTTTGGTTTCTCTCTAACTGGCTTATCCTGTGTTGATTGAATGTCTGTGGCTGTGGGTTCCACTAGTTCATCCCATCATTCTCTGTGGGGTTCCATATGGATCCTCCACGGTATGACTGTGGTGGCTCCTCTCTTGCCAGAATCTCAGCTACAGGCCTACAGTCAGTTGGTAGGGTTATATGGGCCCCAGCTCTCTCGCTGCATCCTGAAAAATCCAAACACAATCTCCATCAGAAGTGAGATCAGTGTAGGTTAACAAATAAAAATCTCAGTATTTGAAGTCCTTCACAGTGTGAATTTAAGTTACCCTTACTATTTATTTATGTATAAAAAAAATACCATAGGCTCCAGCCAAACTTGGTTAGGCCATTTCCAAATGTGTTCAGAAATTCATCATTCATCTCCATTACATCATTTATGAAAATATTTCTTCTTAAAATTCCTTTATTCTTCCTCAAATCTAAATAGTTGCTTATAAAATAATTTCCATTCTTATAAATGGAAACCAAAGAATTTTCTAGAGATATTCCTAATTGGACATTATCAGTTTCTAGTCTGATTGTTATATTTTGCAAACTATACATATATATGGATATATATATATATACATATTCATTACTAACAATAATTGAGAGTTTCCAATACCCCCTGAGTTATTCAAAATATAGCTATGCATATTTTCTCATTTAGTTTTCACATCAAGAATATAATATAGACATTATTTTACCCTCATTTGATTTTTGGAAATGTGAATTCCCCTTGTTTGACATTTATTAGGTACTCTAGGTGACAAATGTCTGCCTGGTTTACTCTCTTTGGCACTGACATTTCTCTGGACAGGTGGACAACTAAAGAGCACATTTTATTTCCTGAAGCATCACGCCAAGGTAGTGGCGAAGGAGATAATTAAAGGTAACAAGTAGAATAAACAAAGTACAGATAACCAGTATTTTTCTTAGTAAGTGGGGCATGGTACAGTGTTCCCAGGAAAGTAATGGAGCTGTCTTCTTTCTTAGTGTTTCCTTTTGTAGCTCTGTTAAAAACAGCTCTGATCAAGGGGTTTGAAATTATCCTGCTTCACAAATGAACAATTCTCCATAAGGTAACCACAGTAAATAAGGTGACTAATTTTCATTCCAAGCATTATTGCTAACAATCATTTCTATAAACAAGAGAACATTTATGTTGTGCTTCTTCAGGTTTTATTTGGCTGTTTTGGACTGCAAATATTAGGATTAGTTTAATTCAATGTTGACGAAATAATTTCTGTGAGATTGATGGAGTCATAAACATTAAGAAATTCAAATTAAAAGAATATTTTCAAAACTAATGAGATATTTCAGGGTGATGTCAGTCATGATTTAAGGAACAAATTTTCTTTTTGCTTGCTTAAACACTGGTGGAATTTACTAAGGATTCACTATAATATTTGCTAAGTTGAGATGAGCAGGTGTGGCATGTTATATTTCATTAATGTTAGTGACCACCTGCAGCTCTAAAAAATTGTGTTTTAACTTGAGTGTCAATCAGATGTGTCTCCCACCTGTATTAATCCAAATCCCCTAAGAATCATTAGCTAAATAAGTTTACCATTGACAAAGAAAAGAATTATTATAAACAATGCATATGGGAATGAGAATTGAAGTTTTATTTTGCACACATTGATTGACTAGATGCAGGACACTTGTCAGGAGCCTCCTTGCCTCTGGGCAAGCTCAGTGTAAATAGAATAGTCAACTAGCTTCCCAGTGGACTTCGGGGACTATACTAACAGTAAGCAAGAAATAATCAACATGCTTTCCTAAGAGGACATCTTACACAGCACATAATGTTAAAAGTCCAAACAATAAAAAGAAAAAGTGTGGCTACTTCCATCGCCCTCTTTCAGTTTGTGATTTCACCTCCTTGGCCAGGCTCCTCCCCTACTAGGGAACATGGGCCTCACAACACTATAATTATAATCGATTTCTGAACATCTGATCTAATCTACTTGTAAACTCAACAATAAAGAAAGAAAACACAGCAAACTATGAATGCCCATGTGATTGATGGTCTATGCTTGACTTCCATGACAGTGAGCGAAAGCCAGTGTGATCAGCCAAATTAATATCCAGAGAGACATTAATCACACAATGTTAGGACTTGAAGGGACTCTGGGGACAACCTGCGGAATATCCTCATGTAATAATTTAGTAAACCTAGTCTCAGAGATCACATTTTACTCAGGATTTCACTATTAGTTATTGAAAAAGCTATGTTCATAAACTTCATATACCTGCCTTCAAATCACTGGGCCTTTCACCTAGGAATTTTGAAATTCAAAGGTTAGAAGAACTGTTTTCTGAAGAAAGGCTGGGGCAGTGATGAAAAAGTAGGAATTCTAATGTAAGGATATTTATGTTCTATGTTATCTTAACAGGAGCCTAAACATTTCCTTGTGTGTTAGAAAATGTTATGTCTCTCCATTTAATAAATGGCATGTGTGTTTCCATTCAATTAATTCCCTTTATAGAATGTGATCTATATTTTTGCTGAGGGTATGGGTATATCCCCTTGTTGCCTTAAATATAGCATTTTTATTTATTCCGAGTAGTTTGTTTATATCTGAGTGAGCATTATTTACATTTTTAGGAATTTTATTTACTTATTATTTAACGGCAGTAATTTCTAAAATTCAAATTATATGAACTCATAAGTCATACCAGAAGTATATAAATAAACTATATAAAGGTAACACATTCCTATTGATAGTATTATATTTGCTGGTGTTTGGTATCTATTTTTTAACTCTACATGTCTATATTATTATATCAAGATTACTTATGTCAATATGTCCCATGGAATAAAATACTATATTTCATAGGGCACAACACAAGTCCTAACCCATTTTTATTCAGTTATATATGCTTGGTAGCTTAAAATCAGTCATAATGAGAATATTTACAATGGGAAAATTAGGAAATTCCAAAAAGCAGAACTTGAGGGATTTTCCTTCTTTCCTCCCCCATAGACCCAATTATTAAACAGTCTCCACAACATAAGGGCCCAAATCCCACCTTTTTCCAGAATAAGTTCTTCCTACCTCAAGTATGCTTGTCTTCATCATGGCTACATTGACAAGTAAGGCAATTACATTTTATGTCAGGCTGAGCCCTGCTTGCACACTGCTTCACAGGGTGGCATGGTTTTCTGAAATGCATTGCTTGTCAGCAAGAAATACTCTTAACAGAAACACAAGCACAGTGATAACTCATTTTCATGGAATTCAGTAGTCTTACCATGTTCCCCATCATCCTAAAAACACTGTATTAATGAAACAAGGAGGTGGCCTTTTGATGGCTCATTAACTCTACCAGGTTCAACCGATACAAAGACCTTCAGAAAATTGTATATAGTTCAAACTTCCATTAATAGGTGATGCTGCATCTTCCAACACATGAAGTTCTGTTTTCAGGAATGAAATTGGAAGAGCACCACTCACTGCTAAACCCACCCATTGGCCACAATAAAAAAAAAATTCTGCTTCTGACAGACTGAGGGTCTTAGTTCTAAAGGAGTGATGCGAAACAATGATTCATATGAACAGAAAGTTGAGATTTCCTCCCTGCCACTTTGGACTCTTCTTGAGCGATTTAAATTAGTAGGAAAAAAGGGAATAACTATGTTGGCTGAAGTGGTTATTCTTGACCACCCACCAAGGGGTAATTAAGTTGCTATTTGATTATAGGCAGGTTTTAGTATTACACTGTGGTCAAGGTCCCTGGAATATAACTGAAATTAGGCAAGACTATAAATGAATGACCCAAAATGAGTATTTGGGCACATTCTCAGGCAAAGACTATGGCCATCTAATGCATTTGGTAAAGAAAAAATGATATAAAATAGGCAATGGAAATGTTGTGACCAATTTTAAAAATTACGACTAAACTTATGGGAATATAAAATTCCCTCCATGATATTTCAATGAAAATATTTATTAGTGTGCATATATCTGTAAAATTATTGTCTTTTTTCTTCTAATCTCATTATTTAACATTGATGTTCAGACATATTACAGCCATGCAACACATAATGCTTTTTCAGCCAATGACAAATCTTCAGTACAAAATGACCTTTTAAGATTAGAGCTAAAACTTCTATTTAGTGAGCCGTTGTGATGTTCCAGAGCAATGTCTTACTTGTTTGTTGTGATGCCAGTATAAAAGAATAAGGAAACCTACCATACTATAACTAATATAAAAGCATAGATAATAGACAAGCAATTTTATATACTGTAGTTATTAATCTATAGTAAAGCTAATAGTAAAGCTGCTTACTGATTTTTGCATTTATATGTTAAACTTTTCTGATGTTTTTTCTTTATATATTCAACAGAATGTTAACTATAAATCCAACTCCTTTGGGTTCTGAAGAAGGGATTTTATACTACAACAAACAGACCCAAATATGCTCTGATGCCCTTCCATGGGGCCAAGCTTTAGATGTGGAGGACAACGATCATGTCAATCTTAGCTAATGAGTGTATTCATGTCTTCTTTTTTAACAAAATGTTTAAAAGCAAAAAAGGGTAAAAATGATGCATTTTATTTAAAAAAGATATAGCATATAGAAAAAAGATACAAAGGAAGAAAATGTTTTCTTTTTACAGTTATGGTATATATTTTTGCATTGTGTTATGACCAGAAGCCAAAGTTAAAATAAACTTAAGGCTTCTTAAAAATAGAAAGAATAAGCTAAAGAAAATTTCTTATTGAATATAAAACTACATAAATCTAATGCAATCTCTGTTTAACATCTGCAAAGTTGATAGCAGCGTACAGTATTATCATATTCACTCACTAATCACTCCTTCCTGCACCCAGAACAACAAACATTACTTTATGCTCCCTTAATGATAAGGATTCCTACAATTTTCAATTTCTTATGAAATATTTTACTGTAATTTTTCAATGTCAATATATTTAGACACACAAATACCACCTTTGCTTCACAATTAGCGACTATATTCACACAGCAACTTGCTGAATATACAGGTTTACAATCCAGAAGAAATGACCTGAATGATACGCCCTGTCATTCACTTCTCTTACTTGTCTGATGAAGTTTTACTGTGGATATGTTTTCACCACTATTGCTGCTCTAGTTGTTGTATATTATGTTTGTTTGATTTTGTTTGTGAGAGTTTTGTTACATAGCCAAAGCTAGCCTCAAAATTGCAATTCTCCTGCCTTAGCTTCACAGCACTGGGATTATATCCAAATGTCACAACCCACAGCTGTCAGTGTGCACTTTGCTTGTGTGCAGGATACTTGTGCCATTCAGTATACACATATGACATCTGTATTGCCTTAATCGGAGATTAAACATGGCTTAAGGTTGCTCATGAGAGCTTGACAAGGGATAGACATGTGATGAGTTACTGGAATATGTGATATCCGAACATCTAGTTGAATATTATTCTTGGTGAGTCTGTGGTGGTATTTCTGAATAAGATTAACACTGAATTTGGTGCAGAGTCCAGCCAATCACTTCCATCATATGTGTGCCTCATCCAGTACAGTGATGTCCTATGCACAACATAAGACCTATGGAGAGTGATTTTTCTTCCTGATCAGCTGTTAGCTGGGGTATGGTGTTTCTCCTTCCATCAGACCAGTACACATCTTGTAGCAAACTCTTTCCTGGTTACTCTGTTTACTGGCTACAGTAGTTGGGGCTTCTAAGCCTCCAACTCCCATTGGATCTTTTTCTCCAGAAAAGCCAATCTAAATGAAGATTTCATAATATGCTTCATATTTCGATGGAGTAGACTATAGAGACAGTCAAACCAAAGTAACTATAGAAATGTTCTTAACCTCCCAGATATTAATTTCTGCATGTGTGATATATAGATACAATACCTGTCTCACAGTGATGTCTTGAAAGTTGTTAAAATGCGAAATTTTATATGAGCACTCAAGAGGTAGAGGCAGGAGTGTCAGAAGTTTAAGTTCATCCTTAGCTTCATAGTAAGTTTAAGGTGAGTCTGGAATACATGAGACTGTTCCTCAAATAAAAAGAGATATTAAATGCATGAGACTGTCAGAGAATTAGTAAGTAATGAATAACGTACAATTATACCAATTTTACAATATAGTTAAAATACAATAAAACAGTTTATCTTTCTTATACAAATGATAAACATTCCATATATCTAAAAATATAAGAACCACAAACACTAACAATAAAATACTCCATTGTAAACTAGCCTTATGTTGGTTAGTTTGGATTTGAAAGAAAGCTTGTTGGAGCACAAAAGCATTGAGCACAAATAACTGTTTGACACAGGAGTGACAGCCATGCAAGGAACTATGACTTGTAATCACAAGCATCACTTAGTGCATTCCTGATAAGGAGATAGACAGATCCACTGAGTCTTTGAGTCTATCTTTCATTCAGAATTATAGATCCATCAATGTGTAGCACAAAGCTATTTCACCTCCCAAACATCATTCCTCCCACAAGTACATTGCAGTATTTGCCCTGTCAATTCTTACGATGCTTGATCTCCTTGGAGTCACTCTATTTACAGAAGTCAGCATAGTAAAACAACAAATTTGAAACATGTCATTGAAGTCTTCCCTCCTCTATAAGGTACCCAAGGATATATTGTATATCTCTTAAGCCAGTCATTATTCTCGTATGATACAATATGTGTTTCAAAAAGAAAATAGTCCTTTTGGTAAGGATGAGATTTCTTCAGAAAAAGGAGACTGGCATAGAAACACCACTATAGGGAATATTATATTTGAAAGTGATTTCTACACTTCTAGTTAGAGCTGATCTGACTTCAGCAACTGATATGATCACGTGGAGTCATTCTGACAACGAAAAATGCTGTGTGCACTCTTGGGTATGCCTAACTTCAACAGCGAGATGCAATGATTTTTAGAAGTGAATGTCTCAGGACCTTGCGTGGCAGGGTTAGAATCCTTTATAACTCAGTCACATACTTAAAGTAGAATGAAACAAGAAAGATGAGAATGGTAGAAAAGTAGGAAGTTCAAATAGCTATGAAATACTTGAGAATAGTTTTTAATATGGATAAATGTATTCTATTATTGCCCATTTTAAATCCAAATAAATTTTTGTGTGAAATTTTTTCCCTGTTATTACTCCTTGACATTTGTCCCATGTAAAGATGTGTTTGCATTTAAGACTACTTCCCCAGAGTTTCCTCCTGCCAGAGTGCTTCTGCTGACGAATGTAATCTGAATCATTCAAGCAGGCAGGCAACTATGCTCATGTTTGTTCTCACACACCATTTCCATTCAGGCCACTTAGGCAGTCAACACAGGGTATAAAACAACAAGATTGTGCTTGAAAACTTACCTTTATATCTTTGAGTTACCAACTCAAACAACCTGACATAGAGATGTTGAGCCAACAAGAAGATAATCACCCATTCACCACCACATAATTGGCCTATTTGGAATGTCAGCAATTAGCTACCATGGTCCATGATTACTTAGATATGCATAATCCCCTCCTCATAGAGCTCAATCCTTAAATCTCAGAACTGAAATGCTTTCTTAGCATTTCTTACTTACGCATTTGTTATTGAAGACTGATATATTTTGTATAAATACTTTACAAATGAGCATATACTAACAGTAATTCTTAGAAACTTGCTTAAATGTATCGGCAGA
>PVHP010035484.1:0-18498 GCA_004024765.1 Zapus hudsonius
GGTGACGACTGCCGGCAGCGCGGCGCCCAGAGGAGATCGCGGCCTCGTCCCGGCCTCTTCCTCGGCTCTCGGCCCCGGGCCGCCAGGAATGGGCCCCGCGCGCCGCCCTTAGGCCCCGGTTGCCGCAGGCCGGCCGGCCCGTCCCTAGCCGCCCCGCACCCCAGCCCGATCTCCGGGAAGGAAGATGAGGGAGACGGGCCCGCCGATCTGCAGCCACAGCGGACGGGGGAGGGTGCTTCGCCGTTTCCTCTCAGCCGCCAGGACAAGATGGCAGCGACCACGGAGAGGGGCTGAGCCCCGGCTGGGTGGTGCCGCCTGCTGAAGCGCTCGGTTCCCGGTTCCCGGTTCCCGGCACGGCCCCCGCGACCCACTCCGGACATGCTCAGGGCTGCGGCCGCCCGACCAGGGGAGAACGCGGGCCTCTAGGAAGGTGAGGGAGCCGTGCCAGGGGGGCGAGGACCCCGCAGCCGCGCCCCCCCGCGCGCGCCGCGCTCAGCCCCGGTGCGCGGCCCGGTCGCCCCGGCGGCTTCCCGGAGGCCACGGCCGGGTCGATCGCCACCCCCGGCGGGCGAATGGGCGTGGGGGCCGCGCGGGGTTCCCGCGCGCGCCGGCGCAGCCTCCGGGAAGCCGCCGGGGCGCCCCGGGCCGACGCTCCGGCCTCCGCAGGCCCAGGTTGCGCAACGGCTGTTCCCGGCCACCGAAGTTTGGTTCCGTCTCCCGGGAGGCCTCCGGGCTCCGGTCGCGCTCTCGGCCGTCTCTACGGAGACCCGGTTCCTCCCGGTCATGGGAACACACAGCGACGCGCGCCCGCCGGCCAGCGGGGCGCCCTGCGCCGGGGCTCGCCGGGCCCGTCACCGGCGTGGCGGGGCGGCGGCGGCGGGCTGGGCTGGTGTCAGCCGCGGGGACGTGCGTGCGTGTGATTGTTGGGGAGGAGAAATGTGATCGCGGCTCCGCGTCCCCGGCGGCGGCGGGAGGAAGGCGTGGCGGCCGCGCGGCGGGGCTGTTGCCCGGCTTCTCTCGTTACGGCGGCGGCTGCTGGCTGCCGTCGCGCTGGGACGGACGGACGGACGGACGGACGAGTCGCGGAAGAGGCTCGGGACGAGAATGTCTGTTTTCCCGTGGCGGGGGTGAAGGCTGTTGTAAGATGGTAGGTGGGGACGGCTCGGAGGGGTGTGCGCCTATATCACCTTGGACCTGTTACCCGGCCGTCCTGGAACCGGGTTTCACCACCCCTTGCTGGCCGCTCGGGGAATTTATTTTTCCACCTGTCAGTTCTGTTCATAAGGAGCTCCCACGAGCAGCAGCAGTTTTGTTTGTTGATTTATTTATTTTAAGATGATCGTCCCGTTCACTGGGATCTCTTGTCAACTTTATTCTGGTGTCTCTCTGGCACCGGGTTGGAAAATTTAGCTGGTAAACTAGGCTGTGCTGTTCGGAGTGGGGCTGTTTATTTTATTTTTTCTTTCTGTTTTCTAGTTTAGGTATTTGCTTGTAAATTACAGCCTCTGAAGTGGAAGTACTTATATTTAAACCATTTCAGTTAATTTCAAGATTTTAATTGCCGGGTGCTTACTTTTAAAAAAATTGTTTTTTGATCAGATTTTTGATGAAAACCTGTCTTTTAAAAAGTAGGATCAGTGTTTTTATTTATAACAAGAAAATATTTTAATTCTTTCATATTTAATATTTCAGAAGCTGGCCAATCTCACCATATGTTTGATAAGTCTGGATTCTGCTTATGTTTGCAAGTACAGTGCTAATTTTATACAGTGAGCAATGATAAGGTTTAGATAGGTCATGATTAAGCTTAGTATATTAAGTAAACAAAAATAGGACCGACCTATTAAATTTTTTTTAAGTTGGATTCCTTTATGTATTTATGCCATTTACCAGTAGTTGAAATTTAACCAACCAACTCAAGTTCTTTACTTTTAAATCAACAACAAAGTATTGCTTCGTATGTTTATGGCTGCATTCATGAAGTGTAGGGACTTCAACCTGTGTGAGGTTTGTTTCTAATTATTTTTAATTTGAGGTGTGCAGAAACATTTGATCTTTCAATATTTGGACATTTCATCATATTATATATTTTTTTGGGAGAACTTGTTCCTTACGTCCTGCTTCCTCTAGGTAATAATTTTCTAAGGAAAAAGTATTTGTGGAGACCCATAAAAATGTTTTAAATGTATGTTTTAAATACGTAAGGTGAGCATGAAGCTTAGAACAGAACTGGCCATTAAATGTTTCAAATTTATATTTGGACACTGCTGACTACAGTAGCTAAACATACATATTAGGTAAGTAGATCATAACATAGTGAGACAGTCTTAGCTTATTGTCATAATGCTTTTTCCATTGAACTAGTCATTATCTTGTTTATAAACCAGTCATTGGCTTTTGGGCATAGGGTTTAAGAGTCGTATTAAAGTGGATGGTGTCTATGAGAGAATTCTTGTAAACATGTTGAAAAGAAGCCGTTGATCATACTAGTCTCATTTTTTGGATGTTCTGTCATAGGATCCCTTAAAGTAAAGTATAAATTACAGAGGCAGGTTGCTACAGTGAATATGTAATTGAACTTTATGATTGCATTTTTTTTAAGAGAGAGAGAGAGAGAGAGAGAGAGAGAGAGAGAGAGAGAGAGAGAGAGAAATGGATGTGCCAGGGTCTCAAACTCTAGACACATGTTCTGCTTAGTGCATCTGGCTTTACATGAGTCCTGGGAAATCCAGTATGCAGGTTTTGCTAGCAAGTGCCTGGGGAACTGAAGTCTTCGGGCTTTACAAGCAAGCACCTTAAAGTCTCAGCCATCTCCTCAGCCCCTGCGTTTTGTTTACATGAACACTGAAGGTGTATAGAAAGGAAGAAGGGGAAAATGTGAACTTCATCCTGTGTATTGCTTCTTAAGACTGATTCACATGACATACTTGTTTTCATATGTTCAAATGACTTCTTTCACTTGCAGATAACTTTATTTTTTCAGGTAGGAGGAGTAACTTACTAAACATTTTAAAAAAGATTTTTGAGGTGTAGGGGGCTCTCACTCTAACCCAGGCAGACCTGGAATTCACTATGTAGTCTCAGGCTGGCCTCAAACTCATGTCTATCCTCCTACTTCTGTCTTTGGAGTGTTGGGATCAAAGGCAGGCACCCCCACGCCTGGCTTTAAACACTTTTTTTTGTTTTGTTTTTTCAAGGTAGGGTCTCACTCTAGCCCAGGCTGTCCTGGATTCACTATGTAGTCTCAGGGTGGCCTTGAACTCATGGTGATCCTTCTACTTCTGCCTCCCGAGTTCTGGGATTAAAGGCGTGCGCCACCACGCCCAGCTAAACACATTTCTTTTTCCAGTAGGATGATAAAATGGATGAAAATTGCACTCCTGTCTGTTAATTGAGAGTGTAGATAGGTTTTTCCATTGTGCCTTCACCTTCCTTTCATGTGAAAAGATATCATGGCAATATTTAAATTTAAGGGACTTGGAAACTGTATTTTAAAAATGTTCTTCCACAAGTTGTTACTCATGTCCTGTAATTATAAGAGGACACAGGACAACTTGATATATAATTACATTGTTGCTGCCAAAATAAATATTCCTGTTGTTAAATTTGTTGGTTGCAGCTGTCCTAATTTCTTTTTTAAAATGTATTTAATTCTTCATTCTTTGTCCTTTTTTTGGCCCGATTTCTTAGTGTCCCAAGTTGAGATTTCCAATGTAGCATGCTTAAGTTGGAAGCTGCTTTTTAAAACAAAAAATATTTTTTTCTTTATTTGCAAGTAGCGCTAGATAGATAGAGGAGAGACAGACAGAGATACTGGGTACACCAGGGCCTCCAGCTACTGCAGTGGAACTCCAGATTCATGCACCACTTTGTGCATTTGACTTTATGTGGGCACTGGGGAATTGAACCCAGCTTTGCAGGCAAGCGCCTTAACCACTGGGCTATCTCTCCAGCCTCTGGAAGCTGCTTTTCAGCTTTTTTTTTTTTGGCGGTGCTGAGGACTGAACCCTAGGCAAGCGCTCATCTACTGAGCTAAATTCCCTGGAAGCTGCTTTTTTTTTTATAACAACCAAAATATTGCTACAATGGAGAAATCTTTGTATTTTTTTGGTTTTTTGAGGTTTCAAGGTAGGGTCTTGCTCTAGCCCAGTCTGACCTGGTATTCACTGTGTAGTCTCAGGGTGGCCTTGAACTCAGGGCAATCCTACCTCTGTCTCCGGAGTGCTGGGATTAAAGGTGTGCGCCACCATGCCCAACTTTATAATGGAGAAATCTTACTCTGTGTGTGTGTGTGTGATGTGCATGTGTGTGTCTGTGTGTGTGATGTGCTTTAAATGTACACTTTACCCATACCTTAACTGGAATATAGTATTATATAACTCGCTTAAAGTTTTATATGTTATCCAAATGTAAGATTAAAGCATTTGTCTATTTATTTATTTACTCTCTCTACCCCTAAAGGAATTATTTTTTCATTTTTATTAATTAATTAATTAATTTGCAGACAAAGAAGAGAGAACAGCACACAAGGGCTTCCAGCCACTGCAAACAAACTCCAGATATACATGCCACTTTGTGCATCTGGCTTTATGTGGGTCCTGAGGAATTGAACCCAGTTCGTTAGGCTTTGTAGGCGAACACTTTAGTTTCTGAGCCATTCCCACAGCTCTAAAGGAATTATTTTAAATTGTTCTTAGAAGTTCTGGATTCAGCCTTTTAAAGTTATACCCTGCCTACTGCTTTCAAACACTCACTATAACCTGAAGGAGCACCAGTTTTGAAACAGTGGAAGACTTTAGCATGTAGCGCTGAATGGTTGACTTCAGGAAATACAGTTCACTTTTGTTTTGCCTGGCCGGGACTTTAAGAGTGGCTTGGGGAAAATGTTAGTGTGTTTCTTCTGAAGCTGTGGATCTTACCTTAGTCACACTGTAGGACTAAGGCAGGGCAGATATACCCTGTATGAAAGCATTTGTCAAGTAGTCCCTCTTGATTGGTACTTGATGGTAGCTCTTTCTTTAAAGGCGGCGTGCTGTCTCTGAGCTGAGATAGCAGGCCCATTCTCCAGACCTGGAACTACTTGTTCCTACCCAGGAGAAAATTAACAGCTTCTGGATGGGTACTGAGGATATGTATTTTAGGGTAGTTTATTGTTTAATAGATATAATTTCTTTCATATATAATAGCTAATGCTAGGACTTTAGAAAACTCTAATAAGAACCAGAATGTAAAAAAGACATATATATAAATATATATATATATATATATATATATATATATATATATATATATATATATATATAAATAAAAGAAATGTTCACTCCCGTGGGAGACTGTGCAGAAGGGAGATGGGAATACTGAGGCCTGCCAGGACGGGAAACTGGGGAGCAGTTGGGGATATTGGATTTTGGAGACCAAAATCTGTTTTGACTTATATGTTCATGTTTCTAGAGACCTGAGTTCACTCCATCAGTGAAAATTGTGGTCACTTGAGGGGCTGGCTGGAGAGATGGTTCAGTGGTTAAAGGCACTTCCTTGCAAAGACTGAAAGCCCAGGTTCGAATGCCCAGTACCCACGTAAAGCCAGATGCACCAAGTGGCACATGCATCTGGAGTTCTTTGCAATGGCATGAGGCCCGGGTGTGTCCATTCTCTCTCTTCTTACAAATAAATACAATTATTTTAAACAATTTGGTCACTTGAGGGAAAGGTTAAGCTGGTGGCACCGGCTCCGTGCTCATCTTTTGAGATTAGCATCTGTTTGTCTTCCTTGGCTTCAGCTTGTAAAATTCTTTTCCTCCCTTGTTTTTCATTTCTTCAGTCTGAAAGAATTCCTTAATATAAAGCCACAGGGATGATTAACTTTTATACAATTAAGAATATACTTAGCTGGGCGTGATGGCGCACATCTTTAATCCTAGCACTTGGGAGGCAGAGGTAGGAGGATCACCATGAGTTCAATGCCACCCTGAGACTACAGAGTGAATTCCAGGTCAGCCTGGGCTAGAGCGAGACCCTACCTCAAAAAACAAAAACAAAAACAAAAATAAGAATATCCTTTAGCCCAGTTACTTGGTAGGCTGATGTAGGATGATAATAGACTTTTTAAAAAAGTGTATGAGAGAGAGAGAGAGAGAGAGAGAGAGAGAGAGAGAGAGAGAGAGAGAGAGAGAGAGAGAGAGAGAGAGAGAAAGAGAGAGAGAGAGAATATATAGGTGTGCCAGGGCCTCTTGCCACTTTGTACATCTGGTTTTACATGGGTCATGGGGAATCAAACGTGGGCCATCAGGCTTCCTGCCACCAAGACCTTATCTTTAAACAAAACAGTAAGAGGAGGACTGAAGCTCTCTTGTTCATTGGTAGAGAGCTTGTCTAGTACATGTGAGGCTCTTAAACAAACAAATGAATTTACGTTACAGGCTTATCTGAAATCAGAACTGGGAAAGAACATAGAGCCTCATATTGGTAGTAAAGTGAGTTTGACTATAGGATTCCTGTTTTGCTTAAAAAATTTATTTGCTTCTTTATCTGCAAGGATAGATAGGTAAGAGAACCTATTTGTTTTAAAAGTTCAAAACTAAAGGAGTTTCTGTCTCTGCCTCCCCAGCACTGGGATTACAGGCTCATGGCAACTGTTCCGCCATACATAGTTGGCTTCCTTGGCGTGGGCTCTGGGAATTGAACTCAGGGCCTCAGGCTTGCAAGGCCAAATGCTTGCTCCAGCAGCCATTTCTCAAGCCTACCCTTTCCTTCCTTGTTTTGAGAAAGGATCTCTAGCTCAGCTTAGCCTGGAATTTACTATATAGTCCAGACTGGCCTAAAACTCTTAACAATTCTGCCTCTGCCTCTCAAGTGCTGATATGCTCGGCTAACTTCCATTCTTTTTTGTTTTTTATTTGAGGAAGGGAGGGAGAGAGAGAGAGAGAGGGATAGAGGAGGGGGAGAGAGAGAGAGAGAGAGAGAGAGAGAGAGCAGGCAGAGAATGGGCATGTCAGATCCTCTTGCCCCGCAAACGAACGCCATACACTTGTACCACTTTGTGCATCCGGCTGGGGAAATTGAGCCTGTGCTGTCATGTTGGCAAGCCTGTAACCCCTGAGCTGTCTCTACAGCCCGACTTCCAGTTCTTTAAAAAAGTTTTTTAGGGCTGGAGAGATGGCTCAGGGGTTAAAGCACTTGCCTCCAGTGCCTAAGGCCATGGGTTCAATTCCCCAGGTCCCACATAAGCCACACCCACAAGGTGGTGGCCCTGGTATTCTCTCTCTCTCTCTCTCTCTCTCTCTCTCTCTCTCTCTACTTGAAAAATGAATAAATAAAATATTTTAAAAAAAGTTTTTTTTATTCATTTTCAAGCAGAGAGGGGGGGAGGGAGGGAGGGAGGGAGGACCAGGGCCACCACCCTGTGGGTCTGGCTTATGTGGGTCCTGGGGAATTGAACCCGGGGCCTTAGGCACTGGAGGCAAGTGCCTTAACCGCTAAGCCAGCTCTCCATCCCAACTTCCAATTCTTTAAGGCCTCCATATTATCCACAGATTTATACAAAAAGGCCTAGAATTTTTAGAAGCAAGACAGTAAACTTTGAAACATTTGCAGGGAATAATGTTTGCAAAATGTTTCATAACCTATTAAGCAGTGAGAAGGCCTGAAAATTTCACATTTATATGCTTCGATTGTGTGCTGTTTAATAATACAAGGAGAGTCTTGTAGGTTTTATATATATATATATATATATATATATATATATATATATATATATATATGTATAAAGTGCTATAGTTTTTTTTTTTTTTTTTCGAGGTAGAGTCTCGTTCTAGCCCAGGCTGACCTGGAATTCACTCTGTAGTCTCAGGGTGGCCTTGAACTCATGGTGATCCTCCTACCTCTGCCTCCCGAGTGCTGGGATTAAAGGCGGGCGCCACCACGCCCTGCTTTCTCTGTGTTTCTAAAATAAATAATTAAAAAGCAGGGCCAGAGAGATGCTCAGTATTTAGGTCACTTGCCTACAAAGCCTGATGACCCGGGTTCTATTTCCTGGTACCCACATAAAGCTGGATGCACAAAGTGGCACATGCATCTGGAGTTCATTTACATAGGTGCAAGGCCCTGGCATGCCCACTGTATCGGTTTCTTTCCTCTCTGTTTCTCTCTGCTTGCAAGTAAATGAAAATATTTAAAACAGTAGTAGGGCCATCATACATGTGTTGTATTTTCCCAGCCCCACAAATTTATATGAGACTATAGTAAAAGAAGGAAATATTTATATGACTTTGTTTTTCAAGATAATGTCTCACTCTAGTCCAGACTGACCTGGCATTCACTAGTCTCAGGGTGGTCTCGAACTCATGGTGATCCTCCTAACATCTACTGCTGGGATTAAAGGCTTGTGCCACTGGGCCCCGGCAATGTGACCTTTTCTAAGGAGGCATCTGCAATTTCAGGGTGCAGCTGATTAGCAGCAGCCCAACAGTGTGTCATTTAAGAAAGTTAATGATTAGAGGAAGTCAGAGCCAAACAGAAGCAGTTCTGGTAGACTTCTTATTTATTTATTTATTTTAAAAAAGTTTCTTTATTCATTTTCGAGCAGAGAGAGAGAGATAGAGAGAGATAGAGAAAGAGAGAGAGAGAGAGAGAGAGAGAGAGAGAGAGAGAGAGAGAGAGAGCGCGAGAGCGCACCAGGGCCACCACCTTGTGGGTCTGGCGAATTGAACCAGGAGCCTTAGGCACTGGAGGCAAGTGCCTTGACCGCTGAGCCATCTCTCGAGCCCTAGTTCTGGTGTACTTCTAAGAATTGACTGTCCTTGCCTTACGGGCACTGCTTTCAGAGCTGCTTGAGTCCCATTTAAGTCTCTGTAAATGAGTGTTCTTTAGCGTAGCTGTACCCTTTTAAGGAGACTTATTGTCAGTCTCTGCCATGTCCCCTTCCTTAAATTTGTCGTGACTGTAAGACATTGTTATTTGTGTTCAATCATTTTTCTCAACATACTGTCATTTCTGTTCTTGTTTGACTTGATACTGTAGTCACTGGGAAAGGCCATCTGTTGTTGACAATATACGTGTGACAAACTTTCTAAATTTTTTCTCTTGATTTTTTTTTCAAGGTAGTTCTTCATTCTAGCTCAGGGTGACCTTGCATGACACTCACGCTGTAGTCCAAGGCTGGCCTCGAACTCACGGTGATCCTCCTACCTCTGCCTCCTGAGTGCTGGGATTAAAGGCGTGCGCCACCACGCCCGGCTGAAAGTAATCCATTTTCTAGACCTATTAAAGTACAAGTTGGGCCTTGTTGGGTGATTTCTCGCACCTTTGAAATGTACAGCAGGTCATTTTCTGTTCCAAAGTTGGAGCGTTTTGCTAAGTCAGATGGAGCTCGTCATTTCCCATGCTGGTCGTGTTAGTGTCAACACATTCTCTAGATGCCTTGTGCACAGTACTGCTGGAAATTGCCCAAGACTTTGGTGTTTTCGAATGAAATGTTTTGCAGGCACCTCGGATCCTGGCCTCAGTTTATGAAGCTTCGTAGTATGAGTGGTTCATTCATGTGCAATGTTTCAGTGTAATTTACTGCCCAGAACTGGGGGAAGGACCCTACTGACGGCTGCTAAAGGCATTCACTTCAAATAGTGCCATGTGAGCCGGGCGTGGTGGTGCACACTTTTAATCCCAGCCCTCGGGAGGGAGGCAGAGGTAGGAGGATCACTGCGAGTTCAAAGCCACCTTGAGACTCCTTAATGAATTTCAGGTCGGAGACCCCACCGGAAAGGCCGAAACCAAATAGTGCCATGCGCTCGGTCAATGAAAAGTTAAGCTGTTGGGTTTCCAGTGCCCTCTGCTGTCTCCCGAGCGACGACATGCCTGGTCTTCCGCCTGGACTCCCTTGGCTGCTGCTCTGAGTCACTGGACTCAGCTCTCTGGTTGCGAACGCTGTGTCTCGAGTGATAAGAGGGTTCTTTCTCTCAAGACCCATGTGTCCGGTTTAGTGGTGTAGGCCCATAGCCACAGCTCCTAGGGAAGGCTGAGGAATGAGGATCCTTGGGCTAGGGAGCAGATTCAAGGCCAGCCTGGGCAACTCAGTGAGTGCTGGTGCACACCTTTAATCTCAGCACTCCTGAGGCAGAGGCAGGAGGATCTCCATGAGTTCGAGGCCATCCTGAGACTACATAGTGAATTTCAGCTCAGCCCAGGCTCGAGTGAGACCCTATCTTGAAATGCCAAAAATAAAAATAAGGGCTGTAGAGATGGCTCAATGGTTAAGGCATTTGCCTGGAAAACCTAACAACACAAATTTGATTCCCCACTACCTATGTAAAGCCAGAGACACAAAAGGGGTGCATGCATCTGAGGTTCATTTGTAATGGCCCTCTGGGGGCCCTGCCACACCCATTCTCTCTCTCTGCTTGCAAATAAATAAAAATTTATTTAAAAAATAAAAATAAGTATATTTTTAAAAGGCTGTGGAAATAGCTCAGTGGTAGAGGGTTTGCTTAGCAATTTGAGACCAAAAAAGCTTACTTTGTTGTAAAAAAAAATTATTGGATCACAGAATGAACTTCTGCTGTTAGTCTACTGATAACTGCTAACCAAGAGCTCCAAAAGCTAAAGAATTAAATAATACTTTAAACTTTTTTTTTTTTTTTTGAGGTAGGGTCTTGCTCTAGCCCAGTCTGACCTGGAATTCACTTTGTAGTCCCAGGCTGGCCTTGAACTCACAGTGATCCTCCTACCTCTGCCTCCTGAGTGCTGGGATTAAAGGTGTGTACCACCTTGCCTGATTGAATACCTTTTTATTTTCTGAGGTAGGGTCTCACTCTAGCCTAGGCTGACCTGGAATTGTGGTCTCAGGCTGGCCTAGAATATTCCGTGGCTTGAGAGATGGCTCACTTGTTAAGGCCCTTGCCTGTAAAGCTTAAGGACCTGGGTTTGATTTCCCCAGTACCCACTTAAAGACAGATTCACCGGGTGGCACATGTGTCTGGAATTTGGTTGCCCTGGTGCATCCATTCTTTCTATCTGCCTCTTTTTCTCTCTCATATATAAATAAATAAATAAAAATGTTGTAGCCCAGGCATGGTGGTGCACACCTTTAATCAGCATTCAGGAGGCAGAGGTAGGAGGATCACTGTGAGTTTGAGGCCAGCCTGAGACTACATAGTGAATTCCAGGTCAGCCTGGGCCTAGAGCAAGACCTCACCTCAAGACCCTCCAAAAAATTCTAGAGAGAGAGAGAGAGAGAGAGAGAGAGAGAGAGAGAGAGAGAGAGAGAGAGAGAATATATATATATAAATTTTCCAGAACTTCTAGCTACTTTGAACTCCAGACTTCTGCATCTGGCTTTAGGTGGGTGCTAGAGAATTGAACCCAGGCCAGCAGGCTTTGCAAGCAAGTGCCATCCGTCTAGCCCTGTTGATGCTTATTTAAACCCAAGCCGGCCAATAAGACAGATGTGGTAGCTAACACCTGTAACCCCAGCACTCAGTAAAGGAAGTTTGAAGGGTCTCAAGTTTTAGACCTTTTGTAGAAACAAAAACTAAACAAAGGCTGATCTCCAACATCAGGACTCATGCCTGACAGTTGGAGAGCTTATGTGCTTTCGACCATGTCTAAGATACTCAGCAGTTTTCATACATGAATGACTTGTGAACAGCAGCTTTGTTTAAAAAAAAGTTTCATGTCCATCATTAATGTTCCTGACTAACAAAGAATAGATTTAGCTTCACTGGTTCTATGATAAAAATTCATACCTACAGAAGAGTTGCAAGAATATTACACAGATTTTTTGCATATCTTTCATCCAGAATTTTCATTTTATTCCTTTTATCTTTAATAAAATTTAAATAAAAGACAAATCAAAAAGATATCTGTCTTTTATTTTAAATGCTGTGGGACATAATTCTTTTTAAAAATATTTTATTTATTCTTTTTCAAACAGAGAGAGAGAGAGAGAGAGAGAGAGAGAGAGAGAGCGAGCACCAGGGCCACCGCCTTGTGGGTCTGGCATATGTGGGTCTGGCATATGTGGGTCTTGGGGAATTGAACCCAGGGCCTTAGGCACTGGAGGCAAGTGCCTTAACCACTGAGCCATCTCTCCAGCCCTATTTTCTGAACTTTTTGAGGATAAGTTATCAATACCATGTCTCTTTACCCCCCATTTTCTCTTTTAATTTTTATTTATTTATTTGCAAGAAGAGAGACACAGAATGGGCACGTCAGGGCTTCCAGCCTCTGCAAACAAACTCCAGATGCATCCCCACTTTGTGCATCTGGCTTTACATGGGTACTGGAGAATAAAACCTGGTTCCTTCGGCTTTGCAGACAAGTGCCTTAACCCCTGAGCCATCTCTCCAGACCCATTTCTTCCTTCTTTTCTCTCTTTTTTTAAAAAAATATTTTATTCATTTTCAAGCAGAGAGATGAGAGAGAGAGAGAGAGAGAGAGAGAGAGAGAGAGAGAGAGAGAGAGAGAGAGAACATACCAGGGCCACCACCTTGTGGGTCCTGGGGAATTGAACCCCGGGGCCTTAGGCACTGGAGGCAAGTTCTTCTTTCCATCTTTCTTCTTCCTCCTCCTCCTCTTCCTCCTCTTTGTCTTCCTCTTTTTTTTTTTTTTCCTGAGGTAGGTTCTCACTCAAGCCCTGGCTGACCTGCACTCACTGTGTAGTCCCAGGCTGGCCTCAAACCCATGGTGATCCTCCTACCTCTGCCTCCTGAAGGCTGGGATTAAAGGTGTGTACCACCACACCCAGCTGCTTTATTTTTTCTGCATCTTTCACTATTTTTAAAAAATATTTATTTGCAAGCAGAGAGAGATAGAAGAGAGACAGAATAGGTATGCTAGGGCCTCCAGCTACTGCAAACTAAGTCCAGATGCATGTACCCCTTTGTGCATCTGGCTTTATTTGGGTACTGGGGAATCGAACACAGGTCATCAGGCTTTGCAGGCAAGTGTCCCAACCACCCAGCCTCTTTCCAGCCCTGTTCCTTGCCACTGCAGGTTGTCACTATGTAGCTCAAGCAGATTTTAAACTTATTTATCTTGTAGGCAGATTTCTAAGTCACATTCCTATTATCTGTTAGGAGAAACATGGTTCTTCCGTTTCTCTTAATTTTTTAAAAAATATTTTTTATCTATTTGAAAGACAGAAGTAAGCAGAGAGAGAGAGAGAGAGAGAGAGAGAGAGAGAGAGAGAGAGAGAGAGAGAGAGAGAGAGAGTGTGTTTGGGCTTACCAGGGCCTCCTGCCACTGCAAATGGACTCCAGACACCTGTGCCACTTTGTGTGTCTGGTTTTATGTAGGTACTGGGGAATGGAGCCCTGGCATCAGGATTTGCAAGTAAGAACTTTTAACTACTGAGCCATCTCCCCAGTCCTCTCCTAAGTTTTATGGCTCTTCATAATATATCTAGAAGCGATTTAGTTAGTTTTTTGTACCTGTGAGCTCTATATCTGGGTTTGGCAACCATGCATGAATTCAGTGTATTGGGGACAAAAATATTTGAAAAGAAATTGTCTCTGTACTTACTTAACATGTGTTGAATATTTTACTATTTTCTAAAATAGTAACTCTTTGCCTGTAGTTTACATTATATGAGGAATCTGGAGAGGATTTTTTGCATACAGAAGGATTTGTGTAGATTATATGCAAATATATCATTTTATATGATGGACTTGAACATTTGCTGGGTTTGGGATAATCCTAAGGTATCCTGGGACCAATGCCTCTAAGGTCCCAAGGGACTTTATTATCTCCTTTATAGTAAATGATGCTTTATAATAAATGATACATGATTTTTTAGCTTTTAAAAATATTTTATTTCTTTATTTGCAAGCAGAGAGGGACAGAGAGAGCATGGGTTCGCTAGGGCCTCCAGGCACTGCAAAAAAAAAAAACCTCCAGATGCATGCCCTACTTTGTGCATCCGGCTTTACATGGGCACGGGGGACTCGAACTCAGGTCATTAGGTTTTGCAGATGAGTGCCTTAACTACAGCCCTGATTTTGTAGCTTTTTTGTTCTGTATTCTCTTGAGGTTTAAAAAAATCAGCATACATGATTAACATCATCCGTGTTTATGTGTATAATTTCAGCTAATTCATTCTGTCCTTCATTGGTGCTAACCCATAGTTCCATTTTAACACTTTTGAAATTGGCAGTGATGTCATAGCCTTTCCTTTTTTTCCAGTGCTGGAGACCAAACCCAGGTTATTATGTCTGTGAGGCAAGTGCTCCTCCGGGAGTCCCACTTGTACGACTAAGCCATGGTGTCTGCTCCTTTTCTGACAGGTTATTTCATTGCCGCATGCAGAGAGCATTATTTTACCTGCTTCCTTCTACTTGTCTGTGAGTGAATGTGTCTGTGGGCAGGGGTACACCTGAGGACTGTTGCATTTTGGTGTGTGTTGGTCTTCAGCCGTGCTGTCTGTGGGATTGTATTTTTACCCAACGTATACAAGTGCTGCCTGACTTGCTCAGCATAGGACACTCCTTTCTGCCAATCTGAGGCTGTAAAAAAGTCTCATGGGCTGGAGAGATGGCTCAGTGGTTAAGGCACTTGCTTGCAGTGACTAAGGCCCTGGGTTCAATTCCCCAGTACCTATATAAGCCAGACCCACAAAGTGGTGGCCCTGGTTCTCTCTCTCTCTCTCTCTCTCTCTCTCTCTCTCTCTCTCTCTCTCTCTCTCTCTCTCTCTTTCTGTGCTTGAAAATGAATAAATAAAATAAAATAGAAAAATTTAAAAAAGGTGTCTCACTCTGGGCTTTACATTTTCCTTGTTACTAGCGAGGTTAAGAAATTTAAAAAAGTCTTATGACTTTTACTTTTCTGTGAGTAGTCTGCTTATAACACTTGCTCATTTTTCTATTGAGTTTTAGGGTTAGATCTTTGATCAGATATTTGTTGTAAATGTTTTCTCATCATGGCCTCTACTTTTCTGTTTTTTTGAAGTAGGGTTTCACTCTAGCCCAGGCTAACCTGGAATTCACTATGTAGTCTTAGGCTGGCCTCGAACTCAAAGTGATCCTCCTCCCTCGGCCTCCTGAGTGCTGGGATTAGAGGTGTGTGCCACCACGCCTGGCTTCTGTGGCCTATTTTTACTTCTAGTATCATTGGATGAATAAAAGTTATAAATTAAAATATTTATTTACTTACTCATGTATGCATGTGTCTGTACGGACACTTCAGGGCCTCTTTGCTGTTGCAAATGTCAGATGCTTGTGATACTTTTTGCATCTGGTTTATGTGAATGGCTAGGGACTTGAACCGTGGCCATCCGACTTTGCAGTCAAGCACTTTTAACTGGTGAGCCATCATCCCAGCCTCCAAAAGAATAATAAAAAAATTTTTTTTGAGGTATTGTCTCACTCTAGCCCAGGCTGACCTGGAATTCACTATGCAGTCTCGGGGGGGCCTTATACTCACAGTGATTCTCCTATCTCTGCCTCCCAAATGCTGGAATTAAATGCGTGCACTAGCATGCCCAGCTTCAAAAGATGCACGTTTTAATGAAGTCAAAATTTATTTTATTCTGAGACAAGGCTGTTCCAGGAGTGTAGCCAAGAATCATTTGAACTCCTCACGTCCTTCTGCCTCTGCCTGAGTCCTGGATTACAGGCATGTGTAATTTTTTTCTCCCCATAGTGTGTATTTTTTGTAGCTTATTTAAAGAACGTGTTTTTCCCCCAAAAGTTGATGATTAATTTGTTAAAATTAAAATAAAAATGTAGCATGCCCTTTAAACTGGAAGGGATAAAAATGCATGTCTGTGTAGGCTGACCATGGTGTACAAATAAGAGTTGAGACATTTAGAGACTCAGATTTTTTTGGTCTTTGGAATGAAAAGGTGTAAATATCTAAACTGAAGAATTTTCACCTTTTTCTACCCCCCCTTCTGCCCACGTAGGTTCTCACTGTTAGACCAGACTGACCTGAAAATCCTCCAGCCCCAGCCTGGCAGACATGAAGACATGCTGAATCCTAAGCAGGCCAACATGAGTCTATGTACATAAGGTGTACTTAGAATAGTCAACTTTATAGAGCAGAAAGTAAACAGTGGTTGCCAGGGCCATGGGGAGGGAGACGGAGGGAGGATGGGGACTTAACTGCTTAGTGGGTAGACTGTCAGTGTTGGAAGAGGGCAGATGTTGGAGGAAGGTGATAACCTCAAGCATTGTGAGGGTGTCTTACACCACTGAAGAGAAAACTTGAAATGCCTAACATGAAGTACTTATGTTATACATAAATATCTTATCACAGTTTTAAAAAATGAAAATATTTGTTTTTATTTTATTTGTTTGGGAGAGAGTGAGAGAGAGAAAGAGGCAGACAGAGAGAATGTCAGAGCCTCTAGCCACTGCAAATGAACTTCAGACACATGTGCCACCTTGTGCATCTGATTTTATGTGGGTACTGGGGAACTTGGGTCCTTCTGCTTTGTAGGCAAATGCCTTAACCGCTAAGCCATCTCCCCAGCCCCCAAAATGAAAATATTTTGAAACTGGAGATTTGGACAAGTAGAAGAAAAATGAATGAGAATAAAAGGCATTTTTGGCTTTTTATTATACTTATTTTTTAGTTAAAATACATTTAAGAGCAGAACCCTATTACATATAAGGCATATATGAAGTTTGGCTGAAAATGACTCATAAATTTCATATTAGCTAATAAATTGAATATGGTAGTAAAGAATTTCTATCTCAGTTCCCTCTCCCCCTTTTTTTTTCAGAAGGCCTATTTAGTAAAGTTAAAAGCATACCTTTTAATTGTTAGCAGTGGTCAGATATGTACCCATGGGTGTCAATAGGATTATGTTTCTGGGTTGGTTATTTTAAAAGGATGAGAATAATTTGGATCAGGCCGAGATAGGGTTTAGTTTCCTAGAGGACTGGAAGAGTAAAGCTCCATGCCTTAGTCTGTTCGGTCTGCTATCACAGCGTCTCGAGACTGGGTAATTTATAAAGGACATACATTTACTGCTCCTAGCTCCCCAGGCAGCAAAATCCCAAGGTCAAGGCAGCTGCAGACACTGTGCTTGGTGAGGGCTTCAGCTCTACTGCCTTGTGGCAGCTGATAGTGTGATCTCACATGGAGGAAGGGGCAGAAGCTCCTTGCGGCTTCTTTTCTAAGGGTGCCCCCCCCCATAGAAAGGAAGCCTGAATTCCCTCTAGCACCCCAAGACCCACTTTTTTCCCCTCAACAACTCTATATTATTTTATGTAGCAAAATAATAAGCCACAAAATAGGAGATAATGACATGTTAGTGTCAAAAGAATTTTGCATAAATATATTTTAGAGAAAATGAAATGAGGAACACACATTAGATGTGATTTCCTAGCCCATGTGAGACTGTGAGTACCCCAGCCACTGGCCTGTAATCCCAGCACTTGACAAGTTAAGGCAAGTGGATCACTGAGCATTCCAGGCCAGCCTGGGCTACTTAGCAACACTGGAGGTGATGGACATCCCCCACATCCGGCTTGGTGATGATCCAGGGCTGCATCTAGGTTGGTCTGGAGCAGATGTCGGGCCTGTTCCTGGGGCTGGTCCTGTTGCTCTGGGACAGGGCTGGGGCTCTAAGAGCTGGCGCTCGTCCTGTGCCTGGGGTGCTGCTGCATATGGGGCTGCCTCTGGGCCAGGGCTGGGCTCTTGCAGCTGGGGCTGCTGCGTGTAGTAGTGGGTCATCCTCTTCTATACCTGGTATATGCTCATACGGGAAGCCCTGCTCACAGATACAGCTCTGTCCCTTCCAGTCCTGATCCAGGCTATAGATGCTGGCTGGCCATGCTAGGAAGAGCCCCAGAAGGCTCTATTGAGGGGTGGAACCAGAGGGACCTGGGCACACCTCATCCATACCAGCAGGAGCCTTGTGGTCTCCCGAGCAGGCTGGGGAGTTCTTTGTGGGCTCCCCGCCACACATCCAGGGTGGCTGTTCTAGAGACTTCTTAAAATACAGTCTAGGTAATTTAGTTTCGTGGTTCATGAACCAACCTGGATCTGGGTGTCTGTCAGTTGAAGCCTTACTGCCAAAGCCATGCAACCCTCAGGTGGAGCACTTGTTCCTTTTCAAGTCTTCTTCCAGCACACACTGTTGCTGTTTGGTGCCGCTG
Organism: Zapus hudsonius; assembly: GCA_004024765.1. Classification (NCBI taxonomy): domain Eukaryota; kingdom Metazoa; phylum Chordata; class Mammalia; order Rodentia; family Dipodidae; genus Zapus; species Zapus hudsonius. The sequence goes on from PVHP010035484.1 coordinate 18,096, forward strand.
CCTCCTGGGGAGTTGAGGGGTGTGGGAAGATGTGGAAGGTTCTGGCGGGGATCGGGGATCCCCAGGGCCAGGGATCCATGGAGGACTTTCTGGGAATGGGTCTACTTGGAAATGTGAATCCATGAAGGGGTCATGGGGGCCTGGAAAAATTCTCAAATCTGGGGACACTGTGGCCCTTGAGGGATCTTGCTACCTTAAGGAGATCAGTGGACACCTAGGACCCTAGAGGTCCTGGGTGCATTTGGAGACCTGGTGACTTAGAATGGCTATGAGAGCTTAAATCTTTACAGATGCCTGGAACTCAATGGAGACTTAGAGTTTTTCTGGATGGAATTTTTTTTTTTAATATTTTATTTATTCATTTTCAAGTAGAGAGATACACACACACACACACACACACACA
>PVHP010035485.1:0-18468 GCA_004024765.1 Zapus hudsonius
AAGGAAGGAAGGAAGGAAGGAAGGAAGGAAGGAAGGCAGGAAGGAAGGAAGGAAATAGGGGGGCTGGAAAGATGGCTCAGCAGTTAAGACACATGCTTGCAAAGTGTAAGGATCCGGGTTTAAGTCCCCAGTACCCATGGGAAGCCAGAGGCACAAGGTAGCACATGCGTCTGGAGTTATTTTGCACTGACTAGAGGATTTGGCATACACATTCTCCCTCTATCTGCCTCTTTCTCTCTCTCTCTCTCTCTCTCTCTCTCAAATAAATAAATATATTTTTAAATTGGCAAAAAGTATATGGGTTTTGATTAGATTATAATCCAAATTTTAAAAGTTTCTTCATGGTCAACTGAGGGGGTCAATTTTACTATTATTTTCTCCTCTAAGAAAAGCATTTAAGTCCACAAAGTAGCATTTTGAAAGAAATTACTGAGAGCTGGGGGTGGTGGTGCATGCCTTTAATCCCAGCAATAGGGAGAGAGAGGTTGAGGATCGCCATAAATTTGAGTACAGCCTGATCTATAGAGTGAGTTCCAGGACAGCCTGGGATAAATGAGACCCTGTTTTCAAAAAAATACTACTGAAGGGATAGAGAGATGGCTCAGCAGTTAAAGGCACTTAGTTGCAAACCCTAACAGTCTGGGTTCATTTCCTCAGTGCTCACATAAAGCCAGATGCTCAAAGTGATACATGCATCTGGAATTCATTTCCAGTGGCACATGGCACTGGCACACCCCTTCTCATTTCTCTCTCTCTCTCTCTCTCTCTCTCTCTCTCTCTCTCTCTCACACACACACACACACACACACACACACACACACACACACATGCACACGCACACACACACACAAATAAAAATACTTTTTAAAAACTACTGAAAATAAATAAATATAAACTCTTAAAAACATAAAAGATTCTCTGTTTAAGCATTTTGGAGTATGCATTCATAACTGTTAGGAAATTAATGAGACAATATTGGTGCCACATGGAAAAGAATAAAGTTGGGTTGCTTTTGAGGATGAATTGTGGCAGACTTTGCATCCTAACAAAACAATGTTGAAAACTCAACATGAACAGAGTCCTGAGTAACAAAGCTCCAATATGTGGAGGGGCCCAGCTGCTCAGGCCCCCTCATTCCCTGCATCTTCATGAGCTTGCTCAAAAGAGACCATCCTCCGTGCTCCCTCCTAACTTCCTCCAAGGAGAGGCAGCCTGCAAAACACAGACTTTCCAGTTTTCCTGGTGAAATGAATGAAAGAACCTTTGGAGGAATGAATCAATTTTTTTTAGCTGTACTTGAGTGCTTCAGTAAACGATTCGATTCATACTTTTCTCCTACAAGAATCTTTCGAAGGACGGTGTTTATGTCTCTGTTATCCCTCATTTGGCAAATAGCTTTTCACTTTACTATCAATGTAAAAACATATTGAATTTCCCATTTCTTCACTGTGCAGAAAACAGGAAAACTTGTCTGCATTCATTCCACTCGGCTCTGGGCTTGGGTGGGGTGGGGATGAGGACAGAGACTATTTGCTAAAAAGAAAAAAAGATAAAGGCAAAGAGTTCCAGACAGTATTCCCTCTGAAATCTTGAATTTTATGACAATGAGTGGGTTCCAGTTACATGAGACTCCTTGGGCCAAGCAAAGGGAACAGTGTCCCTCAGTGTTCAGAAAAGCTCAGCTCTGATGAGGGGTCCTTCTCTATCTAATCTGATCACTTGATCTTTAAGAAGCTAGGCATGGTGGCACACACAAGATGGAAATTCGAGATGAGGAAGGAGAAGGTTCTAGAATTTGGGTCCTGTCCAAATGGCATAGCAACTTCCAGGGCAGTCTGGGCTGCACAATGAGACCCAGGATTAACTAACTAACTAACTAATGAACAAATGAAGGAATGAACTAACTAGAAAAAGAAGACAGTCCCGCCTCTATTGGTGTCCCTCCAATACACAAGTTCACATGCGCCTTCTTACTACATGGATGTGGAACAGAACAACCTCTATAGGGCTACAGGGTATGATATGCAGGAGAGTGGCATTCCTTTGAGCTAGTCCTTGGGCTTATCTGTGAAGTTGTCAGAACATTCCCATATTCTCAAACGGAGGCAGGCCCTTTGCAGGTCTACAGAACAACTTTCAGTAGGAGTCCACCCCTGCTCTCCTAATTGCTGTTCCCTAAAAGCCTCTTTTGCTTGCCTCCAGCTCTATAGTCACCCAAGCTCTGGACTCGGCCTGGCTGAGTGACTTAAGTTCTCCTGCTCACACTTTGCTTTATGGTGGTGACTTTGCCCCTTAAGGGGTTGAGGCACTTTCCTGCAAAGCCTAACGACCTGGGTTTCATTCCCACAAAAAGCCAGATGCACAAAGAGATGCATGCATCTAAAGTTCCTTTGAAATGTCTGAAGACCCTGGTGTACCCATTCTTTCTGCCTGTCTTTCTTTTCTTTCTCTCTGTTTGCAAATATATATATTAATATATTTACATATATAAATACATAAGGAAGTATCTCTGTGCCTTCTCATATATTCATGTATAGTCTATTATTTCTGTTTCTCTGAAGACCCCTGCCTGATGGCAGCCAGAAGGAAGATTGACCCTCCACAGGCATTTTGACACTGCTATCACTTTTAGGTCTGCAGACTCTGAAGAGTAAAGTAGCAGAGCAGATTCATCAGAGCAGGTCATGCTGTGGAGGGCCTCAGTGCTCTGTGTAGCATCTGGCAACCCCTAATTGGACAATTACTGCACAAATTCCAAGGGCTTTTAATTAAGGAATGCCCTACTTTGACAACAACTATTGATTAGCAAATCAACTCCCCTGTGTCTTAGCCAAGTCTAAATATCAGAATATGAAATGCCAAGCCAGCAATGGTGATGCCTGCCTATAATCAATCAGTCCCAGCACTTGAGAGGTGAAGACTACATAAGAGCCTGTCTCACTGTGTGTGTGTGTGTGTGTATGTATGTATGTGTGTGTTTGTAATACCAAATAACTAATCTGAATTCTTCATCATGAAATGGTTATTGTTAATTTGCAAATTCATCAAATGGGGGCACATGTAGCAATATTTCATTGCAAAATAAAAAATGGTATATTAGAACAGACTACATATGGAAGACTTACAATAAACTACATAACAGTTCTTGGGGGGAGCTATTCTAAAGAAAGATACTTGGGTCTTTCCCTTCAAGTATCAGAATATGGAAACAATGGGCAACAAAGAATAAAAATTGTCCTGGTTGAAAGGAAACAAACACAGTGGGCATTCAAAACACATTGAATCAGAAACCCAGAGGCTATAGAGAACTCAACACTAAACCACACTGCTAACAAAACCACCAAGGCTCAGGAACCTTTTGGAAACAGGGGGCAGGAAGAATGTAAGAGCCACAGGGTGGGTAGAAATATCCTGAGGCACAGTTTGCATCCCCTCCCCCACCAAAGACTTCTGAAGGTCACATATCTGCAGGGACCACCCCTCCCCTTTCTGCCCCTCCCCTTGAATAGGAGGTGTTTAGTTAGAGCTACAACCTATGTGCTAAAACTGATTGGCCAGATATGAACCAATCAGCTGTCCCTCTAACTCACCTGGGGAGGACTTAAAACTAGCTTCCCAAGAGGAACCCGGCCTCTTCCCCCACATGGCAATGGAGTAGAAGGACTGCTGACCCAGGCCTCAGTGAGGTAAGGCCTGTACCCCAAGGGGGCAGGCTCCAGGCTTTTTCTCTCCTGAACCTCTCCTTCTCATAATGGGAGCTTCCTATTATCTTTTCTTGGGCTGCTTATTTAGATAAATAATATAAGTTCTGTTAAACTCTCTGACATGTGCTCTCCCCACACGGGTGGCAGGAGAATTCTGTAACTTCTCACATGATGACTGGGAAATTTCCCCATCCAACTCCCCTTTTCCTAATCTACTAAATTAGAATAAATTTGTAATTAAAATTTAATTCTGTCCCTGTGTACAATTCTTTGGCATTAGAGGACAAGAACTCAGAGTAGGAGGAGGGGGAAGGGAGGATTCCAAAACTCACTCTCTCTCCCCGTGTTGCTTATGAATATTAATTATCAGCAACCCATATCAGAGACCTTATTTACCTAAGAGTGAACACCAATAACCCTACTGAGGAGACCCCCTCAGCCTCAGGGAAAGTGGGAGTGGGACAAGGGGAGAGGGAATATAGGATCATGTGAAAAAAGGAGGAGAAAGAAAGAAAGAAGAAAGAGAGAAAGGAGAAAGAAAGTAAGAAAGAAAGAAAGAGAGAGAAAGAAAGAAAGAAAGAAAGAAAGAAAGAAAGAAAGAAAGAAAGAAAGAAAGAAAGAAAGAAAGAAAGAAAGAAAGAAAGAAAAAAGAAATATAGGCCACCATGAGACTACATACTGAATTCCTGGTCAGCCTGGGCTAGAGAGAGACCCTATCTCAGGGAAAAAAATGTCCTGGTAATCCTATGTTAGTGAACAGGGAAGGCTGAGGCCCTGATACCTGCTAGAGGAGGAACACGTCTTTCCAAAATGAGATTTCACACAATTTTGACACTATCAATTAATATATGCTTATCTCCTAGCTTTTGTCTCTTCTCTATTATTGGGCACCAGTAAACATGGGTGGGGACATGAGGGGACAGATCTGGGCTATTAAGCATAAACTACAGGCCTGGGTAGGAAGGTTGAGCAGGTCCTCACTCTGAGAATCTTGGTCCAATCCTTGGGTGCAGAACTTGTGCTGAAAAGCCTGAGTCCTAGTGTCCTTGAGTGGAGCCAGGACCTGCAATGGTTGCTCCTCTTTCCAGGCATGCAGGAATGCTGATAAGCTCTAGATCTCCTCTTCTCATAAGCCCAGTGACCTTCTCCTGCCCTAGAGAACTCCTGATAAGGATACAACTCCCCTACAGCTGTAGCCATCCACTACATGCCTAAGGTCACTTAACTCCATAATTCCTGCCACCTGAGGCTGAGAAAGCCCCTCCAATTTATCTATGCAAACCAGGCATCAGCAGGTTACTGGCCTCTGCCAACCCTTTCTTGACTCATATCAGCAAAGAAACCCCTCTATGCTAATAAGACATGGACAAGCTACCTCACCCCCACCAATCACCTTGTTTGGCCAAATTGTAAATAAATTTATTTTCTCTCTACTTTCTTTCTTTTTTTTTTGCATGTGTATGTATTGAGTATGTGTGTGCCATGGTATGTTTGTAGTATATAATGTATGGTGTATGACTGTGTTATACAAATGCACATGCCCAGTGTACATGCATTTAGAGGTCAGAGGAGAACATCTGATGTCTTTCTCTTATTGTTCAATTGTATATTTCTTTCCTTGAGAAGGATTGTGGTAGACAGTTCCACATTGCTGGGATGAACATCCAAATTAGGCAGTTTAGGGGAGGAAGGAATTTATTTCAATTTTACAGATCCAGGAAAGTTCCATGAATGGTGGTAGATGCTGGCTCCTATTCATAAATCCAAGCAGAGAAAAACCACCCCAGGCCAGCAAACACCAAAAAAGCAGCAAGCACCAATCAGCCAGAGTTCACACTGCTACGTATACTTTTAGCTGAAATTGAGATCTGTCCCCCCAACACAACTTTAAAGGGGCTGGATCCTAGGATCTGCCCCCAGTGACACCTCCCCCAGCCAGGCAGCTGGAGACCCAAGTTACAAGCTTTGATAAAGCATCTGAGTCTATGGGGTACATCCATTCAAACTACCCCATGGAGTCTCTCCCTCAACCTGGAGCTGCTTTCTGTCAGCAAGCCCCCAAAATTCTCACGTCTCTGCCCACCCCCACCCCACCCTTCCATGGACTGAGGTTACAGACATGCCTATCCATGGCCAGCTTTTTACATGGGTTCTGGGTAGTCAAACTTGGTGGCTTGGTGGTCTTCAGCCTAAAAGGCCTTTATGCTCAAAGGACATGCGCTCTTAACCACTGAGCTCTTCCCAACTCCTCTAATTTGTTTTAACCATCAGTAGGTAGATTTATATATCTAAGTGTCACTACTGTTCAAGTCTCACTGCTTTCCCTTAGTCCTCATGAAGAAATGTTTTATATTCAGCTAGCAAGTGAAGCAGAGCATGGAATTTGTTTACATATACATATGTACAATATGCTGGAGCTAACCCAATATGTAGTCATGGTACATCATATCCTGCCTTAGTAAGGTTATCACAGAAACACAGTAATGAAATAGTGCCAATGGTCAGAACTCCAAGTATCCCCTTGACAGAAAAACTGTCTAAAATATCTAGTACCTTTAATGTCCACCTACTCATTGACATTAGCTAATGGTTTGATGAAGTGGTTAAGAACTTAGAAAGACCAATGTTAGATTGATGACTAGTATAGAGGAGAGGTATAGATGGGCCTCTCAGAGTATTCACAGATTATATTTGTTTCCCTATGTAATCTGCTTTGACTAACAGTGCTTGGTTCAAAGTCCTTAGGCACTGATTTTTCACTTCCAGTGGCTTTTGGAACCCTATGGCCATTTTTACATGAGTGATTCTGAAATAACTTGTGGAAAGGCCAAGTGGAGGAGAACGGAGGTGCTTCTGTGGGAAGCCCTCAAATGACTTGTGAGTGAGGCCTTTAAAAACACTCACACCTCAGAGATCAGCTGAGACAGCTCAAAGCAGGAGAACCACACAGCCAGCCCACAAAATTTTGAAAGATTGTGAGAGCCGTGGTGGGGGAGACTATCCAGAGGCATGGCACCCCTCAGTAACAACACACTTGGGCCAGGAGAACCAGGATGAGTACTAGGCTATCCATGGTCCCCTGTCACAAGGACTGATCCAGATGACCCAAGGAGGAGGATATCCAGCTGATTGGGAATGGGAAGGGAGGGCATTGTGGAATTGGGGATAACAACTCATTGTTTGCCCAATAAATAATGTAACTCATTATGGACAATAAATATATATTTTTAAAAAAATATGATTTTTAAACTGGAAAAATAAAACTGTTTTGTATAATTTTATGCAAATCACTTGAAATTTTACATATTTTTTTGTTTTATTTTTCAAGGTAGGGTCTCTCTGTAGCCCAGGCTGACCTGGAACTCACTCTTTAGTCCCTGGCTGGCCTCAACTCACAATGATCTTCCCAAGTGCTGGGATTAAAAAATTTCTGTGCCACCATGCCCAGCTTAGATAATATTTAGAACAATTTAAACACCCTGTTGGCTCCAGTAGAGCTAGAAAGTCAAGCAGTTCTATTGGAAAAGAAAATTAACAACTGAGATAAAGATGTCCCTCCAATAAATGCCACCAAGCTGGGTTTAGTAAAGCATGCCTGTAGAACCAGCTACATGGGAGACTGAGACAGGAACGTTACTTGAGGCCCAGGAATTTGAGACCACAATTGACAGCATGAAACACTCCATTCATAAAGAAAAGTAGATGACACCAGACTAAGAAAAGTTCTACAAAACCTTAAAATATACTATCCCCATGCAACTTTTTAATTTCATAACAGGGAAAGAAAAAACTTTCAGATTCATTTTATGAAGTTAATTTGAAATCTTTTCACCAGATATGGTGCAAGAATAGTATAAAACCATCTTATTGTATGAGATTGTGCATTATTTAGTTACTATGTCTTTTACTCTTACTTAATCAGCTATTTTTGGGATGTCCTTTCAACTGGAAATCATGGGTTTCTCTTTTCCCCTCATTGGTCAGTATGTCCACAGACATTCTGTGTCTCATTCATTCACTGCATGCTGACAGGAGATGCAGGTACTGTTTTGTTCCAATATTAATGATTTGAACATTGAATACATGGTAACGGTGGTACATACCCAGTTTCTCCAGTTGTTACTAGTTCCACAGAATAACTTCCCATTTGTATGATAGTAATTTTATGAACAGTATTTTGGAACTGCATACATACCTTGTTTCATATAGAAATCTCTATCATAAAAAGATCTCCATCAGGACTGGAGAGATGGCTCAGCAGTTAAGGTGCTTTCCTGAGGAACCTAACGACCCAGGTTTAATTCCCCAGTACCCATGTAAAGCCAGATACACAAAGTGTTGCATGCATTTGGAGATGAATGTGTCACTTTGTGCATCTGGCTTTACATTACTCATCAAAATCAGTTTTAGCATCCATTGTTTTTATGTCCTGATTTGGTCTTTCCCATGACAACTAACAAATGGTGGTTTTCTACTTCCACCATTCTTTTTACACTTATTAGCTCAGAGTCCACAGTAAGGAAGATATTTTCCTGTTGTGAAATGATTTATTGCAGGGTAATAGATTCTTATTTTTAATGAGCTAGTCTGTAACTGTCATCATTTATACTGTTAATTGAATTGTACCTGATTTGAACAAAGTTGTGTACGTAAGGCTATACACTCTGTCCTTTTAGCATGGACATACTATCCTTTGGAGCACTTCATATTTTCTGAAAATCATGATGTTCTAAGTTCATCATGCACTTTCCCAGTTCTGGGGTCAGTCACTCCTCCAAAGAACTTATTTTTCTTGATGGACAATGGCTTTTTCTAGCTAAAATTTGAACATTAAATTATGTTCATTGTGACCATGGAAAAACTGTTTCCAGGTCCTCGGAGTGAACATAGAATTAAGAAATACATGTATATATGCACATCAATATATGTATATGTCATGTATACATATATACACTCACCTATATCTCTGCACATAAATCATTCAGTCCTTTTAAAATTTATTTATGGATTTGATTTAGTTACTTATTTGTATGTATGGGTGTGTGTGCCATGACCCATTTGAGGAGGTCATGTGCAAGTAGCCACATCTTGTTTGAGTCCGTGAGGGCAGTGTCCTTGGCCTAGTCAGATGCAAAAGATCCATGGTACTCCTTCCCATCCTTCAGCTCTTACTTTCTTCTGTTCCATCTTATATAATTTTCCCTGAGCCCTGAAGGGGATGATGTGTATGTATCATTTAGGGCCGAGCACTCATCAAATGCTCATTTTCAGCACTTTACCTGTTATAATTCCCTGCACTGAGCACTGCCAACTGCCAAAATAAATGACCTTTTCTGATCATGGCTGAACTGATCCGTGGGTATAAGGATAAATATTAAGAAGGCAATTTGACAATGTATCTATTTAGCAACACAGCAATAGTACGTTCTTCTCCAGGGCCTACATTCTCCCCAGCCATGGACTTTAGACTTGGCTTTCAGTACCAAGCATGTATTTCCTGTTGTGGAGCAGGCCTCAAGTCCTATCACAGAACTGTTGGTTAAACCCTGTAACCTTCATGCCACTATTGCACAGGAGGACTCATCTTACCTGGAGAGTCAGAAATGAATGCATAATTCACTGCTTGGAGGTAATTGTTGGTGATCTTTCCCTGCCAGTAGCCTCATAGTGTCTTCCTGCACTCTGACAACTAGGCAGCAGGAAGTGAGCTCTGGCCTCAACTCTTACTTGATTTCTCTATGTCTTACATTTAATGGATGTGTTGTCTTTAGTAATAGAGTCTTGCCTTTCAGTTCTGGTGGACAGCCAAGAGCCACAGCAATAGTTTGTATTATTTTGGTGGCTTCCCTGACCTGCAACTCATTGGGAAGTTCCTCATGCCTGGTACTGATATTATTTTTGCTAGTCCGTGACAAGTAGGACCAACATTATCAACCTATATAGGATACCTCTGTTCATTCTAGTATTTTTTATTTACATTTTTATTATGTTTACTAAATAGTAGGTTTTCTTATGGTTTTTATGTCTCCTAAGTTTTGGTTAAACCTCCTTCACATATTCTGCCCTCCCATCTCCCCACCCTCATTCCCACTTAACCCTTTAAAACCCCAATTCACACTATTTGCTTATCACTTGTGTTCCACTATCTTCTTCCATGCATACCTCTTCCCTGTTTCCTTTCTAATGTCCTGGTTTCTGAAGACAACTTCAAGTTGTACACACAAGTCTGGAGAATCAAAGCTAGACTGGGTATGTGTGACAGCACATGGAGCATTTGCCTTATTGAGCCCAAGTTACCTCACTTAATATAATTTCCATCCATTTTCCTCATAATTTCCTTTTTAAGAGCTAAATAAAAATTTTTAAATGTTTTATTTATTTATTTTCAAGTAGCGATAGAAAAAAAGAGACACACAGAGAGAGTATGGGCATGATTCTACTGCAAACAACCTCCAGATGTATGCACCATTTTGAGTATCTGGCTTACATGGATGCGTACTGGGGAATCGAACCCAGGTCCTTAGGCTCTGGTGGGCAACAACCTTAACTGGTGAACCATCTCTCCAGTCCCAAGAGCTGAATAAAATTTTTTTGTCTATATATGTACCACAATTTTACTATCAGTTATCCACTGATAGACATCTAGACTGGTTTCATTTCCTAACTATTCTGAATACAGCAGCAATCAATATAGATGTGCAAGTATCCTGTAGCAGGCTACAGAGTTCTTTGGGTGTAAACCCAGGATTGGTACAGTAGGGTCATATGGGAGCTCTAATTTTAGCTTTTGAGAGAGCTCCACACTGATTTCCTTAATGACTCTACCAGCAATGAATAGGGTTCCCTTTTCCTCATATCCTCTCAAGAATTTGTCCTTTGTTTTCTTGATGATAGCCATTCTAATTGGACAAAGATGGCATCTCACAGCAATGTTAATTTGTATTTTGTGGGACCCTGATAAAATGAGAACTGCCCACTGCCGTGTTCTCCGGAGAGTCTCATCTCTTGTCGGCTCACAGGTATTCCAAGCCTCTGCTCACCCAGCCCCATGGGCGAACAGGGAGTTGATGTGCCTGCAACTCCCTAACTAACCCACGGACCCAGAGTATTTGCCTAATGGCTGAGAATGTTGAACATACTCTTTAAAAATATTTGTTGATTGTTTGCATTTCTTCTTTTGATAACTCTCTTTGGGTCCATAGGTCACTTTTTGATTAGGTTGTTCATTTTCTTGGTGTTTTGTTTTTGGAGTTCTTTGTACGTTCTAGATATCAAGCCTTTGTCAGCTGTATATCAGTAGTTTGCCCCCTAGTTAGTTTTCTTTTGTTTCCAAGGGAAGGTCTCACTCTGGCCCAGACTTACCTGGAGCTCACTCTGTAGTCCCAGGCTGGCCTCGAAATCACAGCAATCTTCCTTCCTCTCCTTCTAGGTGCTAAGATTAAAGGAGTGAGTGAGCCACCATACCACTTTGAAGATGGAGGAACCATTGACCGCTAGAGTATGCAAAACCTAAGAAAATGGACTTTCATTTATAGCCTTGAGAAAGAATATCTCTTTCAGTCCCTTGATTTTTACCTGTAAGACCCATTTCAGACTACTGGCCGTTATAACTGTAAGATAGTCAATTACTGCTGCCTGGAACAGTGGATCTTGTCTGTAATCCTAGCATTCACGAGGCTGAGGAAAGAGAATGTCTATGTATTTGCGGTCAGCCTGGGCTGCAAAATGAGTTGGAGGACAGTCTGGGATACAGAGTTTGATGTCTTTAAAAACAAGCCATTTTGTGCTGCTGCAAGCCACTCAGCTTGTGGTCATTGCTGCAGCAACAATAGAACTGAACACAGTAGCAATGTTTTTCTTTCTTTGCCATCATAACATTTTTGGAAGGGATGGAGGTTATATCAACTGAGGTGCTTTTTTTTTTCCTTTCTACTTATAATAGCTGTATTTTTGCCTACTCATTTCATGGTCATTAAGTAATTATAAAAATTTCTAGGTCAAAGGCACCCTCTTCTGTTTGTTTGCCAGCATAGTTCTTTTTTTAACATTTTTAATCTTCCAAAATGTATATTTTGGTGGTAATAAGATGGATTGCATTTTCTTTTCTTTTTATACTTTTCTTTTCCATTTCAAAGTCTTGAATTTTATCCCTTTACTTTGCTTCCTCTTTACTTCTCAGTCTTCAAGCGCAAATATTTATCTTTTATTACCTTCTTCTCTACCAAAAGTACATTTTGAAGTCTTACCTCAAATCAGAGCCACTTTTTGTTTCTTGTAAGAAATGTTTGATCCTCAAGAGAACAGTTTCAGTACTTTTACACTTCAACAAGTAAATATTTTCTATTCATTTTCAGCCTGATGCTAGATTCTCTCTACTTTCTCCACACTGTTTTCCTCAGCTTGTCTTTGTGTTCAGTGAAAGGGAGATAGGAGTACTTCAGAGCTCACAGGGATATAGATATTTCAAAGTTTAGATATTTCTTATGTTCTAAATAATCTGTGGATGTGGGTTGGTGTATATTTTTCTGACTTTTGCTTGGATTCATAGAGAATAGGTTGCCAGACATAAATCTAATGTTGCTGTCTTTTCTTGAGATACATGCACAAAATTCAGTTTTGAGTAACTATAACATGTATCTAAAGCAGAACTCAAACTTAAAAATACCACAAAATAAGCCAGTGAGACAGAATCCAACGAATCTCGACACAAAAACCCCTAAGCTCACAACATTAAAGCAGCCTTAATACTCACCCACCACGACTCAGGGAACTGAGCTGAAGAGGGGGCGGAAAGATTGTGAGAGCCGTGGTGGGGGAGACTGTCCACAAGCATGGCACGCTTCAGTAACAACACAGTTGGGCCCGGAGGTCCGGGCTGAGTACTAGGCTATCCAGGATCCCCTGCCACAAGGACTGATCCAGATGGCCCACAGAAGAGGATATCCAGCAGATTGGGTATGGGGAGGGGGGCATTGGGGAATTGGGGATAACAATTCATTGTTTGCCCACTAAATAATGTAATTCATTATGGACAATAAAAAATGAAAAAAAAATAAAATTTAAAAAAATACCACAAAATAGAAACAAATCAAGGGCCTACAGGTCAAAACCAGGCATCATGGCTCATGCCTATAATCCCAGCACTGGGGAGATATAGGCAGGAGAATCAGAAGGTCAAAGTCATCTTTGGCTACATTGTGAGTTTGCAGCCAGCCTGGGCTATGTAACACCCTATCTCAAAAAAAAATTCTACAAAAAAATGGCTACTTCCTGTACAATACATAACCCCCTACTCCATGGACTGATCCAGTATGCCCACCAAGAAGGTTACCCAATGGGTTGGGGACAGGGAGGAGGGAAATGGGGTATCACAATAAGATTTGCTCATACAATGTATTTAATTATTGACAAACATGTTTAAAAACTTCTACAGATCAAAATCAATTTTATTGACAGAAAAACTGCAATACTATTTTAAATCAGCAGCATAGTAATAACATACCATGATCACTCATGCTAGGAATACAAGGTACTTCAATTTTAGGAAATCCAGTAAATTAATTGTAATCATATTAGTAGACCCTAAGAGAGATTTATGATTCTGTTCACAAATGGAGAGGAAAAAAGTTACATATCCCATACCCATTCATGTTAAAATATTCACTTAAACAAAATTTATTAATAATAGCCTTTAATATAATTGATAATTCATGTTAATATCTGAATGTTAAAGCCAATATATATATATATATGTGTATATGTATATGTATACATGCATGGATTGGGGAGAGGGAGGAGTGAAATGGGGGTTAATATATATATATATATGGTGGGATTAATCCCATAGCAAAAGAAATGATTCAGCATTTTTTACCTTCTATAACTTATCAACAATTATATATGTGCATATATGTAACATGTGCAAATTGATGTTTTGATATTTATCAACATTGCACAACAATCATCACATCATTTCAATTTTCATTTTATTTTTTTTCAGTGACTTTTAAAATATCATATCTTTATTATCCATAATTAGATACACTGAGTGAGCAAATAATGAGTTAATGTCCCCAAATCCCCAATTTCCTTCCTCCCTGTCCCCAATCATCTGCATATCCTCCTCCATGGGTGGTCTGGATCAGTCCATGGGGTAGGGGGTTATGAATAGCCTAGGAGTCAACCTGGTTCCAGCCCCCTTTGTGTGTTGTTACTGAGTGGGTGATGTCTCTGGATATTCTCCCCCACCATGGCTCTTATAGTCTTTCCGCACCCTCTTCCGCTCAGTTCTCTGAGTCATGGTGGGTGAGTATTAGGGCAGCGTTATTGTTGAGGTCTTAGGGTCCTCTATACTTCCGCTTTTCATATCATTTTAATATCTACGCTCTTGGAAAATGTTCACACATTGTTCACTATTATTACTACAGAATTTTTCATCTGAAATAACTGAAACTTGGTTTCAGTTTGAAAATGAATACATGACATTGACCACTTTTATAAAATAAATGAGAAAAAAACATTTTTTCAATGAGTGCAGAAAAGGCATTTATCAAAATTTAGCAATTATCTTCCTCAAATAAACCCTTGGGCTGGGGAGATGGCTCAGTGGTTAAAGGCACTTGCTTGCAAAGCCTGATGGCTGGGGTTTGATATCCCAGTCCTCACATAAAGCCAGATGTACAAAGTGGTGGGCACTTGCGTCTAGAGTTAGTTTGCAGTGTCAAAAGGCCCTGGCATACATATGTGGTCTCTTTGTCTCTCTCTTCCTCAAATAAATAAATTTAAAAAATCAAAACCAACCAAATTCACAAAAGACAATCTGAAACATCCTATCAATACTATCATACTTAATTGTAAAAGACCGAAAGCTTGTTTGGGTTGTTGTTTTTTAAGCAGGTTTTTTTTCCCCCATGAAGCCAATATATCTCTCCATTTGTTTTAAGTCTAGTTTGAGAAATGCATTACACTTCTCTGGGCATACACCACTTTGATCAACTTTGTGCATTCATAATGTCATGTACTCTGATGTTATTGTAACTGATAGTCTTTCTTCAAACTTCAGCTTTTGCTCATATTTAGAAATAAAATTTTTAGCATAGCTATTTTGTTAAACAAACTTTTGCATATTAATTTTACTTTTTGTATACATTCTTTCTGTATTTCTACACAATCATTTCCTCAATGAATGATGATAGTTTTATTTCTTCCTTTGTACTAAATGCTTTTCTATTAGTTTTTGCCTTAGTGCACTGGCCACAAGCTACAGAACACTGAAATATGTATGAGCAGGCATGTGGTTCTCTCATTCTTTGGGAGAAAGCATTAATTTATTCAACAGCAAGCATGTCATTAGATTTTACATAGAATCTTTTACTGGGTCAAAATTCCTTTTCTTTTTTAATATTTTATTTATTCATTTTTCAAGCAGAGAGAGAGAGAGACTGAGAGAGAGAGAGAGAGAGAGAGAGAGAGAGAGAGAGATCTCACAAGGGCCACCACCTGTGGGTCTGGCTTATGTGGGTACTGGGGAATTGAACTGGGGGCCTTAGGCACTGGTGGCAAGTGCCTTAACCGCTGAGCCAGCTCTCCAGCCCTCAAAATTCCTTTTCATTCCTAATCTGTTTAAAGTTTTCAGTAAGAAAGGGTGCTGAGTTTTTGCAAATGCACACTGTATGCTAGGGATGCCATATGATTTTACTTTTCCAGGTGGTTAATACAGGTGGATTATAATGATCGAAATTTTAGAATTATCATCTGGCTTTGCTTTCTTGAGATAAACCATGTTTTATCAAGATGTATATTTGGATATTGTTGGATTTGATTTTATAATGAAAATTAACATTTTTGTATCTAAGTCCATTAGAGATGTTGTTCCTTAATTTTCCTTTCCTGTGTTATCTTTCTGCATTTTTACTATCTAGGAAATGCTGTTTACACAGAGTGAGTGGGGAATTACCACCTTTTGTTACCCTTCTTAGAAGCACTTATATAAAATTGGAATTATCTAATTCTTAAATGTTTGGTATGATTCAACCATGTGGTTATTGGGTCTGGTGTAATTTTTGAGGAAAAATGAATCCCAACTTCAACTTTTAGTAATAAACATATGGGCTGAGGAGATGACTCAATGGTTCAAGGTGCTTTTTTGCAAAGACTGATGACCCAAGTTTGATGCCCCAGTACCTTCTTAAAGCCAGATGCACAGAGTAGCACATGCATCTGGAGTTCTTTTACACTGGCAAGAGGCCCGGTGTGCCCATTCACTCTCCCTCATTAATTCTCTCTCTCTCTCTCTCTCTCTCTCTCTCTCTCTCTCTCTCTCTCTCTCTCTCTTTCTCTCTCTCTCTCTCCCCTAGTAAATAAGTAAATAATGTTTTAAAAGAATGAAATGATGGGTAATGCTGGCCTTCCTTGCTGTGTTTTTCAGGAAACTTATTCACTTAATTCAGATTTTCACTACAATGATGTAAAAGAAACTCGTTTTTGATATTTTGATGCAAAGAAAAACAGTCGTGATTGCTCCATTTTTGTTCCTTATACTGTATTTGCCTTCTCTCATTTTTAAGTTATTTTCATTAGAGGTTTTCTCAAATAATAAGTATCTGTTTTCATTGGCTTTCTCAATTGTTTTTCTGTTTTTATTTCACTATTTTTCACTCCAATATTGCTTTTCTTTTTTTCTGTTTGCCTTGGGTTTAATTTTCTTTTCTAAGTGAGAAGCTGAGGCTATTGACTTGGACCATTTCTTCTTTACTAAGATAGATGGTTAGTGCTATAAATTTACCTCCAATTGCTTATTTTATTAGTGATGCATAAATTCATGTACTGTGTTTTTATTTTTATTTCATTGGAAATATTTCCTAGTTTTCTTTTGGAGTTTGTACTTTGACATCTATGCTGTTTCAGCATATGAGATTTTATCGCAATATATGTGGTATTTTTGGAGATGTTTGTAGTATTCATCTCTCATTTCCTTCATTGTTATCCGAGAGCATGATGGAGGACTGATGGGGTCTCATGCCCTCCTCCATTATCCATCATCCATGGTGGAATGTCGGTGGGCCCAGTATTGTGTGTGTCTTGTGCAGGTTACAACAGTCACTGCTAGGTCATTACTGCAATGACTACATCATGTCTGCACAGCACATTTCCACAGTACTTCCCTCCATCTTACATTCCTTTCACCACCTCTTTGGTATCTCTCTCTGAGCCTTGAAAGTGGTAGAGATAAAGATGTCTCATCAGCATTGAGCACTCCACTGTCACTTATTCTCAGCACTTTGATGACTTTTGAGTCTCCTCAGTAGCCACCACTTCTGAAAAGAGAAGCTTCTCTAACCAAAGGTAAAATTGGCAAAGCTATGGCAATAGACATATGTATTTAGAGGGCAATTTGATGGGCATGTGCCCTATCCATTTAATCAAACAACAGTAAGAGCTTCCTTCCTAGGGCCTATGACATCCCCAGCCATAAGCTTTTTATTTGACTATAAGTACCAGGCATGGATTCCCTCCCATTTATATCTAATCACAAAGCAGTTGGTTATCCCCATAACAGTCATGTCACTATTGCACCAGGGAGCACAACCTGTAGCACACAGGGTCCTCTTCTGATTAAGACCTTTGATAACTTTCCTCCCCCAGCACTTGCCTAGCACTTTCCTGCAAACTCTGACTGCTAGTCCAGAGAAGGACTTGTCTGGCTTGATTTCACAGTGTCCTGCAACCAAAACAAGAGGTGTCTTCAGCAATAAGGTCTTCCATGGTTTGATCCAGGTGTCCCCCACAAACAAATGACTGTGTTCAAATTGATCAATCCTCAGCTGATGGCAGTTTGGGTTTTACAACCTCACTAGAGATGTGTTGTTTGGGTTGGGCTTATGGGGTTATAAGCCCCTTGCCAGTGTTTTGCACACCTTCCTGCCATTGTTTGAAGTGCTGTGGCAGAGGTGATGTCCACCCCTCCGCTCATGTCATCATTTTCCCTGCCAGGATGGAGTCTCCCCTTGAGTCTGTAAACCAAATAAACCCATTCCTCCACAAGCCGCTTTTGTTTGGGCTCTTTCTGCACAGCAGCAGAGTAAGCTGACTGTAACAAGGTCTTACCAAGGGGCCTCCCATACCAACAACTCACTCTTCTGATAGTTTTTAAAATTTGGTTATGATTTGCTTTGGTTCAGTTTGCTTCATGTTGCTTGTGCCAAGGTTCATTAACCTTTTTAAATCTGAGAGTTTATGATTTTCATCAAGTATGGAACATTTGAAGGCATTTTATTCAAATATGTCCTTTTTGGAGGGATGTTTATTACACTTGTATTATGCTGTCTGAAGCTGTCCCACAGCTCACTGGTATTCTTTTAATTTTTATATTTTCCTCCTCTGCATATTAATTTTGGCTAGTTTCAATTAGTATGTCTTCAGGTCCACTAATCTTTACCCAAGTCTAAACTGATGTTCAATGTATCTATTACAGTCTTAATTTTAAATATTATAATTTTCATCAACAAGAAGTTTATGTGAGCCCTTTTTATACCTCCCAATTCTCCATCATTTTCAAAACATGCTCATTTATATTTACCAATTGTTTTAATTTCCTTTTCTTTCAGTTTTAACATTTATGCTTTATTCAGGTCAGTTTCAGTTAATTTGTCCCTCATTAAAGGTTATAGTTTTATTGATTCTACAGTTATATTGATTTTATTGACTGAATGCTTTATAACTTTTTGTTTTATTTATTTTTATTTATTTGCAAGCAGAGAGAGGG
>PVHP010035486.1:0-18462 GCA_004024765.1 Zapus hudsonius
ACAGAGAGAGTTAAAAGTACCAGATCCCTTTTATATTCCATCTCGAGACCTACATTTGCCAACTCTTTCCCAAAGAATTTTTTTCAAGTATGAAATCTGAGATTCTCAAAGGTTCCCACTGCTCAATATCACCTTTTCTTTATATGCACTGAAGGATGGCTGGAAATGTTACAGAAAAACTGCCTCCCAGCTGGTGTGCCTCTGTCATCTCACACTTCTGGTTGCCATCAGTGTGAAGTCTCTTGAATGGGCACCATAAGCAAACTTCCACTTCAGCGCTGCCCCCCCCTGCCCCCATGCTTGGCTCATGACAGCCCAGAACCATCATATATCCCTCCCTCAAGTTCTCTCTCTGCCTGCCCCAGTCCCCTCCAAATTCACTGTTAACCCATGGATGAAGGACTTGCCAGACTTGCCTGGATCCAGGTACAATAAAGCCACTATTGGGGCTGATCAGGTCACCAGGACAATCTTGCCCCTTCCCACTGTACCTTTGCCTTCCCACGCCCCCACCCATCCCCTGCAGGAAAGCAAGGTGCCTAGCTTCACCATGCAGAAGTCACTGAGTTCTAGGAAGGACTATCTGATGAACGCTGGGTTCAAGGACAAGGGGACAGAGCAATTCGGGGACTCTGGCTCCCTTACCCATCCCCAAGGCCACCGTCAGGCAGTGACCTTGCCTCTGCCCTGGACCACGCATTAGGTGCCCCCCGCCCCCTTCTTCAGATGTTTATCAGATGTGCGACCTGGAAGAAGTCACCAAAGTGCTCCAAGACTCAGTGTCCTCATCTGTAAAGCGAGCACAATGGGAACATTCCCTGCCTGCGAACGAAAACCCATCAGCGTGTTCTCAAGTCGGTGAGTCGATGTCAGGAGTTACGGGTTATTAGCACAGTGGTTCCCTGACTCACAGCGCCTACTGCTCAGAGAGACTCCGAAGAGAAATCAATCCTGCTTTTTAAATTACTTTATATACTCAGCAGCATTAGTCACTTCGACTGAGTATTCCAACTTCCCTCTCAGGCGCATAGGCTCGCTGGGGTTCCTGAACAGATGTCCACCATCCTCAGCCATCTCAACGCCGCTGCCTGCAATCCACTGTTCCAAAGCTGAAGGGTTATGACTGGGTGTGTGTTTCCTTTCCAGGAAAACTTCGATTTCCATTTCGCTTGTCATAAATCCAACCCTGGCGATCAGCAAACTGCTTTCACACTCACAAACCCGGGCCCTGGAGTTGACCGCGCAGGGGCCGAGGGAGGCACCGAATGGCCGAGGCGCCGAGGCCAGGTGTCCCCGCGCGCGCTCGCTCGCTCGCTCGCTCGCTCTGGCCGAGCGGGGCCGGGCCGCGCGCTCGGGGAGGACAGCCCGCGGGGGGCGCGGGCCGGTGTCTGCCGGGGTGTCGGGGACTCTCCCCGGCTCCGCCCCGCAGCCCCTCGGAGGACGCCGGCTCACTCACCCCATCTCCGGCGCTGCGCGGACGGCCGCTCCGACGGGGCCCCAGGCGCTCGCTCTCCGCTCCCCGCGCGGCACATGCGGCGGCCCGTGTGCGCCCGGCTCAGCCCCGGCGCCGCTCCGAGCCGCGGGCTGCGCTGCGCTGCGCTGCGCGGCTCGTCTGCCGGTGCGGCGGCCGCCGCCAGGCGCGCGCGGGCGGGCGGGCGGGCGGTAGGGCGGGGGCTGGGCGGCCGCGCTCGGGCGGAGCCTCCCCTCCCGCCTTACGTAACCCCGTGGACCCCGGGCCGCCGCGGCCCTCCGAGAGGCGGGGGGCGCGGCGGGCAGCGTGAGCAGCGTCGTCCCCCACCCCCGCCGCGGCGCCGTCGCCGCCGTCTTCCCCACGGCCCCCTCCTCCCGTGGGGACCCCGGGGTGGGACAGAGCCCGGAGTGTCCCGCCTGCTGGACTTGAACTCCCCACTCGTAGCTGGCAGGTACTTTGCGACCGCGTTCAGTTTGCAGGTGAGGGAACCCAGGCCCTGGAGAGAAGTCCAAGGTCACATGTTCAGAATGTGAGCTGAGCACAGCATGCATGCACCCCCACCCCCTCCACTTAAAGCCCACCTTCGTCTTCCTGCTCATTGCCAGACTGGGTGACCTGAAGGTACCCAGCTCCTGAAAAACCAACTTGGCAGGGAGGAACCCATACCCCGAAGCCGGAGCTCTGGGCTCTTCCCTGGACTGGGATCCCCTAGAGAGTCACTGATTTTAGGGTGTAAGGCTGGAACTGGTGCCAACTGAACCTTCATACCCTTGTGGGTCTTCTGCAGAATCGTCTCATGCTGTGAACACGCTTATCTTGTGAACCTGGCAGGCATCTCCAGGGGATAAAAAAGCCTAGTGACAAGCAGGTGGAGCAGGGCCACCACCCTGACCCTGACCTCATCTCTCTTGTCAGCTGCTGATCTCTATGGTCTCCTCACACCAGCCCTATTCTAATCTGTGCTTCACACTGTGGCCAGAAATTTCCCCAAGACAACTCAGGTCGGGTCACTTTCATGCATTAAATCTTCAGTGGCTTCCCTCCCACTATCCACTGGTTAGGGTGAGCCCACCCAGTCCACAGCTGCCTTGGGCCTTTTCTCCTCCCACTCTGCCTGGCTCTCTGCACTCTTGGGACCTTGAAGGCTTTCTCCTCTCCTATCTGTCACCCAGCTCCCTTTCCTAGTTAAGTCCTACGTGTTCTTGGCTCTTTTAAACTGTTGCTTCCTTTAGGCGCTTTACCTAATGCGTTGGATGAGATTGTGCGCTTCGGTAAGTTTTCCTTCCTTAGGTTTAAATGTGAAGTTATTGGTTTAGTATGCTTCCCAGACAATCTATAAACTCTTAGGAAATCATGTCTTTTTGCCCATCACTGGAACCCCACTACTTAGAACTGGGCCTCAAAGTCCTCCACAAATGCTTGCTGAATGAATAAGAAAACAAGCCAAGCCAAGCTGTACGTACACAAAATCGGTTAGTCTGTTTAGGGTCAGGGCTGATGAACCCTAGAGGAAGCACATCTCTCACAAGCTGAATCCCAAAGACCAGATCTGAGTCAAGGTGCTTGAGGGGAAGGTGTTGCTGATAGGATTTAGGAGAGGAGCCCACAGAGGGGGATGAGAAGCAGGCACCAGCTCTGCTGGATTAAAGGTACCAGAGGGCAACCACCATGTGGAGGGGCCATATAGTGCTTCAAGCCCCAATGGGAGTTTCCTGTCACTCCACTGATGGAAAGGGCACACCCACATCACCTTGACAAGATGTGATGAGAAGGCAGAACAGGTGGAGTGGTGAATCACACTGGCTACAGTAAGAGGGAGGCAGGGCCATCTTGAAAGTATGAGCCTATGTGAGGTTAAGTGCTCTGTGATTAAACTGGCTGTCACTCAGGGATCAAGGCTTTCATGGAGGGTGGAGGGACTGAAGAGAGGAAGGATGTCCCAAGATTTGGAAATGGATGTCCTTTCTTTCCTCCACCTTCTGGCAGACATTCCTGGATGAGGGGACATGGCCTTTACTCAGGCCCACGTGGGTCATGCAACTCAGCGTTTCCAGATAGCTCCAAACTCAATGTTCTCCCATCAAGGAGTCCTGACTGGCACTATTTCATCATCTTGTAATTTTCCCAAGAGGGGGACCACTTAATTTCTCTATCAGAGGCTCTCCACAGAAGCCATTGCAGAACTGCTTTTTATGTGGAAACTACCCTCTCTTTAGTCTCCATGGCCCTTGTTGGCAAGGAAGATGATAGGTGAAATCTTTGCTATCAGAAAGTCTAAAGTGAAGAAAAAGATTATATGACAGCTGGTGATTGAGGTCAGGCAAAATAATTGAGTATAAGAGGAACCAGACATATGAGGACAAAGCCGAAGATGGGAGGGAGAGGTGTGTTCCTGGATAAAGAAGAAGATGATGAGATCCAGGCCACGGTTGAGGAGTTAGCCTTGTGGATGGGAAGATCAGTAGGCTACTGGTTCTCAGGCCACAAGGACATCCACTGAACATGCAGGGAGAGTAGACAGGGTGAGTGGAAATTTGAAACTCAGGTGTTGAGAGAATGAAGGCTGGGTTAGGATGGATCCATAACTGGAAACCAACAGAGCAGAAATGTGTACATTGGATGGAACCCAGACCTTGACCAGACAAGATCAGGGACTCAGAATGCTTGTCATTCTGTGGTGGCAGCAGAGGCTTCCAGAGTCTGATCACCAGGCACAGTTAGTCTGAGGAACATTCTGCACTCTAACTGAGCCAGATCACATAACCATGGGTAACTAACTAGAGAACTATGTTCAAGCCAGGAAAAAAAAAAAAATAAGGGGTGCTGGGGCTGTAGCTCAGTGGTAGAGGCACTTGCCCAGCATGCATGAGGCCTTGAGTTCCATCCCTAGCATCACAACAAAAGAAAAAAGACCAGCTCTCCTGTGCCCTTCTTCTTCATTGCCCACTAATTCTCCAAAGCCCCCAGCAGAGAAGCACCTCGCAGCTTTTATGTCTAACAAGGCAGCACTCTGCATCTCTCTGGCTTCTTGTTCCTAGGACTGGAGAGATTGATGGCTCAGTGGATAGGAAGCTTGCCTTACAAGCATGAGTACCTAAGTTCACATCCACAGTGCCCACATAAACTACAACAAGCTTTGGTAACCCCAGCACATCTCTGATGAAAAGGGAAGGAGGTGGAGACAGAAGGATCCATTGGAAGCTTGTGGGCAAGCTGACATTCAGAGCAATGAACAAGATAGACTCTTCATCAGTTGAGACCCACACCTGCGCTATAGTGCATTTTCCCCTCCCCCCCATAAGCTAGTTCCTGGAGAAATGGCTAATCCTATATATGAAGCAGGGAAATACAAGATCAGTCTGGAACATCTTGTCATTTCAGAAATTGAGGAAATTCCCCCCCCCCAAAAAAAAAACTATAGCATGTACCCAAGCCTGGTGCTCACACTTGTAATTTAGCCCTTGAAAGGAAGAGATAAAAGGATCATAAATCTAAGGTCATCCTGGGCTACATAGTGAATCTCAGGTCAGCCTAAGCCACACTGTAAAACCCTGACAAACTATGGGGCTGGAGAGGTGGTTCCGTGGTTAAAGGCACTTGTTCTGTAAAGCCTGCTCATCAGAGTTCAAAATCCCAGGCCCATGTAAAACCTTACTCAAAGTGGTGCATGCATCTATAATCCCAAAGCCCCTATGGTGATGGGGGTAAGCCAGTTAGGCTGGCTTTTCCCAGAGCAAAATGATGAGAGATCATGTCTCAAACAAGTTGGAAGGAGAGAACCAACACCTCGAGGTTGTCTCTGACCTCCACAGGTATGCATCTGTGCACATACGCATGCGCGCATGCACACACACACACACACACACACACACACAAAAATTTTTTTTTAAAATTTAAAAACAAACACCAAAACCCTGAAACATATCAAAAGGGCCCAGGAGTCACCTGAGAGTTTCCAAAAGGACAATTTGAGAAATAAATAAATCTGTATACAATTTAATTCAAAATATAAAATACATACATGGCTGGGTAAAATATAAAATACACATGCCTGTAATCCCAGTACTTGGAAAGCAGAGACAGGAAGATCAAGGCCAACCTTGTTTACATAGCAAAGTTCCAAGCCAGTCAGGGCTACACAGTGAGACCCTGTCACACACAAAAAGATACATAGGTTTAGTAGTGAGATAAAATATCAGAGAAGAGACAACTTTTTCTTATAGGATAATTTCAAATGATATGTGTAGAAGGGAGTTTAAGCTACCGGTACCACCTCACCATAACTCACCTCTGCCCCATTTAAGGATAGGCAGGTCTCAGTGATTTGATTCCAGACAATAGATTTTGAAAGGTAGAAACAGTACCAGTATAGTAGAGAAACCTTGTGAATAAATCCTGAGTGACTAATTTAGGTTAACATCACCAGTGATATGTTGACATGTACCTCTCCTGATAGAATATAATCAGAAGTGCACTTCACCTCTATGAAATTTTTCTCTAACCCATAATCTCAGTCTAATCATGAGAAATACTTCAGCCAAAGTCAATTAAGATTTTTTTATTTATTTGAGAGAGACAGAGAGAGAGTGTGAGTATGGGTGCTTCAGGGCCTCCAGTCACTGCAAACAAATTCCAGATGCATGTGCCACTTTGAGCATCTGGCTTTTCATGGGTACTAGGGAATCAAACCTGGCCTGTCAGACTTTGCAAGTAAGTGCCTTTAACTACTGAGCAATATCGCTAGCCCCAGAGCCAATTTTTTAAAAAAATATTTTTACTTATATTTATTTGCAAGCAGAGAGAAGAGAGGGGAGAGAGAGAAAGAGAGAGAGAGAGAGAGAGAGAGAGAGAGAGAGAGAGAGAGAGAGAGAATAATATGTGTGATGTGGGCTAGGGCCTCCAGGTGCTGCAAATGAGCTCCAGATGTATATACTACTTTGTGTGGGTATTGGGGAATCAAACCCAGGTCATTAGGCTTTGCAGGCAAGCACCTTAACCTCTGAGCCATCTATTAAGCCCCACAACACCCCCAATTTTTGAGAGATAGTCTACAAAATACCTCACTAGTACTCTTCATAGCTGTCAAGGTCATCACAAAAAGAAAAAATGGGGGAACTGTCAAGAGCAGAGGAGACTGAGGAACACGACAACTGACCTGAATGTGGTACCTGGATTAGATCCTGGAGCAGAAAGAAGAGAAGCATGCAATTTACTAAGTCTAGAGTTGGTGTTAAAAAGTTACCTCTGTTGGTGTCTTCATTAGGACAAGTTTTCCATGGCAGTGTGAGCTGCTAACGACAGGAGAAACTAGGTGAAGGGATTATGGGAACACTCCATACTTGATTAGCAACTGTTCCCTAAATCTAAAATCAGTCCAAAATAAACATTCATCAAAGAAGAAATAGCCTTGAGAATCTCTTCTGCTCCAAATAGCCGGTGTATGTTAGCCATCGGCGGTATCAGGCGAACATGTGGAGCAGTAACTTGGGAGGCATCCGAAGATGTTTAAACACTTGCAGGACTCCAAAAACCAGCCATTGAAATCAATGGTTCTCAACTGTGTTGTTTTTTTTCAAGTTTTTAAAGCTGCAACTCAGTAAGAAATACTTCACACTACAACTGGATACACACTTCAACTCTCTATGATTTTTAGCTACATAAATGGAAACAAGTTATACAAAATAAAATAATTCTTATTCACCTGCAATGAATTCAGACATTTTTCATTCTAGCTTTAAAAAAAAAACACAGTTTTTCTCGAAACCTACTAAATTGATTTCAAAATCTGTAATCTGGGCTGGAGGGATAGCTCAGCAGTTAAAGGTGCTTGCTTACAAAGCCTGATGGCCTGGGTTTGATACCCCAGTACACACATAAAGCCAAATGCACAAAGTGACGCATGCATCTGGAGTTCCTTTGCAGTGGCTGGAAGCCCTGGCATGCCCATACTCACTCTTTCTTGATCTCTCCATCTGCCTTTCTCTAATAAATAAGTAAAAAATATTTTTAAATACCTATAAAATATATAATATATATAATTTAAACAGCAAAATTAGGCTCCCTGGATACAGACATAATATTATTAGTGAGCTCAGGTTTCTGGTATTGCTGATGCAGGGATTTCAACCATTTTTTTTCTTCTAACCATGAAAGGTCAGCTCTCTCAACTGCACATGAAACAAACATCTTACTAAAATCATAAATTAATGGATAACTATTATGATGCAAGTTTTAGGTTATATTTGAAGATAGAAAATATTTATTCTTTCAACAAGTATTGATCAACTAGTTTGTATCTGGTACCATGCTGGGCATTAGGGATAAAATGCCCAGAAAAATCCTACAGTCCTGTTGTGGAATTAGAAGATGGTATAGAATATACTAATCAAATGATTACACATATACAAGTTGTGATCTGTGTGAATAAATAAAGGAACCTAATTTAGGTTAAGGATGGTCTCTTTAAAGACATTTCGGAAGAGGGCTGATGACTTTGAGGCATTAGGAAGGATATGAGGTAAGAGATCTCAGATAGAGGAAACTTCAAAGGCCCCTGTGTAGTAGAAAATTGGACAATTTTGAAGAATTGGAGGAAAGCCAGTGTGGTTAGAGGAAAGCAAGCCTAGCAAAGCATGAGATAAGGTGTGAGGCGAGCAGAGATGTGAGGTGGGATTAAGGATCTGGAATTTTTTCAAATGCAGTAAGAACCAACTGATGGACCGGAAATGCTGTGACATAGTTTAAATATTTTAAATATTTTATTTATTTATTTGCAAGTAGAGAAAGAGCATAGAAAGAGAAATTGGGCATGTGTCGTAGTCAGCCACACACGCTGAGATGAATCTCCAAACCAGGCACAATTTGGGGGAGGAAAGTATTTAGTTGTAGCTACAGATATAGGGGAAGTTCCAAAATGCGAAAGAGGCTGTTCCCCTTTCACAGGTCCAAGCAGAGAGAAAAACCTATCACCAACACAACACAACAGCAAACAGGCAGGACAGGCAAAGAGAATTTCTTCTCCTTTATATAGCCTTAGGGTGGGGTCTTGCAACCCTATCCCAGACTTAATGGCTTCCTGAGTCTCTGGAATTTCCTTCCTGCACTGCCCACACAGGAAAGGATGTTTACTTTTACTTCCTTTGAGCTTCTTTACATCCTGCCCCCTATAGAGAGGCTGCCTTCCTGTAAACATCCTCAGAGACCCACCCAAGATTACTTGAAAGGTCAAGTTGACATCAAAACTTAACCATCACAGTATGCCAGGGTCTCCAGCCATCACAGACAAACTCCAGGTGCATGTGCCCTGTTATGTATCTGGCTTTATGTGGGTACTGGGAAATTGAACCCAGGCCATTAGTCTTTGAAGGCAAGCACCTCAACCGCTGAGCAATCTCTCCAGCCCTAGTTTATGTTTTTAAAAGGTTATTCTGTCTCCTGGGAGGAGATGGGGGACAAGAGTTAAAGAATAGAAATCTATTAAGAGGCCCTAGAATAAATCCAGAACCCCCAAAATAAAATGGATTATGGATTATCCCAGGATGTGGTGATGGGTTGAATGGGTATTAGGATACACAACTCATGAAGCAACCTGAGTTGTAGCTGCTTTGTGAGTAAAATAACATAAAAATTGGTGCATCTAGACAGTTCCTGGTCAAGGATGCCAGAAGGATTTCTAACGAAAGGAAAAGCACTGGACTCAGACCTGCACTGGGTGCTGGTTCGGCCATGGGCCATCTCTGTGGCTTTGGATAAAGTTTTCCTCTCTCAAAGCCTCAGTTCTCAGAACAGAAATGAGCAAAACATTAGGATTTGGGGAAGCTGTATGTGGGTATGGTCTATATGGAATACAGTCTGGAGGTTCCTCTAAACAGGTATGTGTCAGGAAATGAGGCTGGTATACAAGAGATGCCTTCACAGGAGCCACACTGGAATCAGCCTAAGTGCCAGTCAGTAAATGTGTCCAGCTGTT
This sequence comes from Zapus hudsonius, assembly GCA_004024765.1. NCBI lineage: Eukaryota > Metazoa > Chordata > Mammalia > Rodentia > Dipodidae > Zapus > Zapus hudsonius. The sequence goes on from PVHP010035486.1 coordinate 9,441, forward strand.
AGGAATGAGGTTCTGTCATTGTCGTGAGCGGAGAATCAAAAGATGCTGTGTTTTCACACATGGGGACAAGATTTCAAAGTAGAAGTATTAGCAGGAACTAAAGGGGGCTGAAGGGAAGCAGGGAGAGGCCACACGTGGGTGGACATGATCATTGCACAGTATAGTCTCAACCTGGAATTCGCTGAATCCTATTTATACAATTATAATAAATAAAAAAAAGCCTCCGTTCTCTCATCTCTGAAGTGGGGATACTGCATTGGACTTGAGGAATAGTGCTTAGCTCAGCCCCTGCTACAGAATACCCCCAATACATTTTAGTTATTATTATTATTACTGGTCCAATGGCAGAAGTAGGGTGAAATTTTCATTCTCTTAATGTGACTGAATGAATATAGCCATGATAACCAATACTTTTTAAATGGACTAGAGCCAGTTTGAGTATTCTAGAATCGAACACCACCATGGAAACAGCCCTTGGGCTCCCCCTTCCCACATAAACTTTTGTTCACCTGTATCCAGACCCTTGCTTAGCTGCAGTGTACCTTTGCAGAAACTTGGTAGTTAGAGAAACCTGTGGGCTGACTCTTTAAAGGACACCAGGTCACTATGGACCCTTCAGTTTCCAATCTAGCAGAGCACCTGCCTGTAGAAAGGTGAGCTGTAAACAGCTACAACAGTTCCTACTGTCCTATCTGTTCTAGATGCTTCCAGGGATTTTGATAGGATTTATCCACTTACTTAATCTCAAATGAGCAGTTGTCCTGAGCTGGTCTGGGACTTCAGATGACTTAATCAGCAAATTCAATGTAGCAAGGAATTAAGAAAGCCCCATGTGACACTGCCTCTTCCTGGAGGAGGCTGCCAACGGGTGCATCTTAGATGGCTTACAGGAGACGGAAGGCCACTTTTAGCAACAGACAAGCATGTAGTAAAACATGGGAGCATTAGACGGTGTGAGCCCATACAGGGATGGCAGGCACATCCATGCGACCAGCTCAGCGGTGTATGGTGGGAAGTGACCAGGGACAAGAGGGGTTGGGATGACATTGTGATGGACCTCAACATATGATAAGATGTTTGGACTGCGGGCCACACAGGAAGCTAGTGGAGGTTTTTAAAAAGGAAGATCAGATTTGGGTATTAAGTCTTCTGGGCAGCAGTGGAGAGAACAGTCTGAAAAGAGAGACTGGAGGCAAGAGAAGCTTACTAAAAAGATCAACATGACATAGGTCAAGACCAGACAAGGACAGGAGGCTGAGTCAGCTCCCCACTCAGGTAAGAACACACACCTGGAGATCCCACACGGAAAGATGCAGCTCCTGGGAGGGGAAGGTCTTCCAACCATCCTATAACCTTCCTCCCAGCAAAATTCGACTCCATGAGGCAAAAATAGAAATGACCATAGCAGCCCAGCCATCTGAACGTGCCCACAGGATCATTCAGGTTGTGTTGTCCAGATGCTCTATCTGTCATGCTGATTGTGACCTCCGCTGTTCCTTTCTTGAATGTGTAACCTGGTGAATCTCCTCTCCTGGACTGTGCTCTTCAAGAGTGCCCCCCCAAAGTTGTGTTTGTTTATTTTTCTCTATGTGGACCCCATACCAAAGCACACTCTCTTCTGGGTTCCAGTCTCACATTCAAGTCTAGAAAGAAATGCATGAATTCCCAAACAGGTCAAGCCAAAGTCTTAGAATCAAGACTCAGATTGCCTGCCTTGGGGTACAGGCCTACTCCTGAGCCCCTCACCATGGATGAGGGAATGGAGCATGCAACATGTGACCCTCCGTAGGGTGTGGAGGTGGCTTCATACAGGCCCATGGGGGAATGCCACTACAGCAGACACCTATAGAAAAATCAAGGTAAATGGATACAGGATGGTGGCCAAAAAAAAAAAATCCTGTGCCCATTTAAGCACCTAGCTTCCCAGCACCAGGTAGAGAGTACAGATGAAAAGTAGTGTAGGAGAAAGTCAAGCCATTCCTGGAGAAGCTGGCACACAGTGGGCCTTCCAGGAGGAACGGTGAAATGCCTACTTCAAAAGACGCATTCTCAAGCTTGGCCAAATATTAAAATCACCTGGGGAACCTTGACAAAATACCCCCAACCAGGACTCTACCTCCAGAGAGCATAACTGGTCTGGATGGGTGCCTGGGTATCTCTAATCCTTTAAACTCTCCATGAGATGCCAACATGCAGCCTGCTTGTTCTCAGGCTGCTGGTGTCCAATGAGAAATAGTTGCCCCAGAACCCCCACAAGTTTGAGAACTGTTGAATGCAGAAACAAACCCAGCTCATTGGTTTGGCTTTCCTGAGAGTTGGGGTTCTGCAGAAGAGCTAAGAAAGAACTCATTCTATATCCTGTACCCTCTGTCCATGTCCTGTACCCATGTCCACCGGAGCTCTATGAAGCATGTGCCTTTGATTGGCAGCAACAGAACAGATAGGCACCTATTTGTAAATCAGGAATGGCTGGATGGGTCAGGAACAAATGGGTGAGACCAAAGATCTAGAACTAGCCAAGATGTCCATCAACAGATGAACTAATAAAGAACATATGGTACGTGTACACAGTGGAGTTCATTTGGCCACAAAAAAAGCAAGTATGACGTTTGAAGGAAAATGGATTGAAGTGGAGACCATTATGGTGAACAAAATAAGACAGACTCAAATATGACAGTTCTCTGTCCTATGTGGAATCTATATTTAAATTTATATAGATGCATATATACACAAATGTAGATTATTAAAGTAGGAAGAGAACTGTAAATGGGAAGGAAGAGGAACTTTTCTTAAGAAAGAGGAACCAGAGAAAGTAATATCATATATATGACATCAATGCAGAAATGGTACTATTTGGGGAGAAGGGGACCAGCAAGGGGGAAGGAAGGATGGGAGGACATTGTGAAGGGCAAATAAGAACAAAGTATAATGATACATTGTATAAAAATGCCATGATGAAGCCCATTACTTTGTGTGCTAACTAAAAATAAAACAATGAGAAAAAGAACAGGCCAGCTTAGACCCCATAGCCATGTCCGAGGCAGGCCCAACAAGGCAAAGGATGAATTAAGAAGGCTGTAGAGTCGTGTGTCGCTTGGAGGTTTCTGATTAGAGATGGTGGGCAGATAATGGGCATTCTTTGAGGTCCAAGAGGAGCAGTAACAAATCAGAGAGGTAATATGATGAGGGAAATTTTGAACATGCTGGGGTGCAGGAATCTGAGGAACAACAAGATGAGCTTTCCTTGGGCAGGGATGCAGCTCAGTGGCAGGACACTTGCACAGCGTAGTCACACCCTGAGCCTGACAAGAACACTGAACAGAGGAGGAAGGAGAAGAAAGGCAGCTAGATATTCCAGAAGCCTTTTTTTTTTTTAGAAGGGAGACTTGGGAGCCATGAGTAAGATGGAAGAGAGTGGTAGGTGAACACAGGTAGGGATGGGGAGGACATGCAACCTGCTCTGGATGGGATTACTGGAGAGCTAGATAGATTACTGGAGTCCTAGAATGAAAGGGCATCTGTTAGTATTCAGGGAGCTATCGGTTTTAGATGTGGATCGATCCCCTCTCAGCTGATTTAGCTACATCAAATATCAACCTTTAAAAAAATGAAATGATTCTTTGCTAGCAAATAAGGAGTCGATAAAACAACAAACAAATAAAAACCACATAATGAAAAACAGAAACAAGTGGGCTTTCAATTCATTTCAATGTAGCAAATGTTTGCTAAACGCCTACTACGTGCCAGATTAACCACAGATGGCTTGGCTGGCACGGTTAGCTTATCAGGCACACAGCTCCCACTCCCTTCCCAGCCCCATGTGGGAGACCTCTGGTTCTGTTACCTAGAGTCTGCCTCCAGTGATGATCAGCTGATCCGCCACTTGTTCTGAGCAAAGTTCTTTGCAAACCAGGGGTTCTTGAGATAGGTAACATCTTTCCTGGAAACTACCTATTTTATACCAGCTACCGGTGGGCTTTTGGCTCTGTCCATCACACACAATCCTTGCCTGTGCTGGGCTCCCCCATCATCTGGCTTCTGCTCTAGGGTTGACCTGTAGCCTAGGTCCTGTGCAGGGCAGAGAGGCATGGAAAAGAGTCCCAGCAGGTGGGTCCAGGCTTCTGACATTGTGACACGATATTGTCATCTACAAAGTCCAAACTCAAGTACCATGCAATTACCAAAAAATGCATTACCAAAAAAAACTCATAGTATTTTAAATAAGTTTATGATTTTGTGTTGGGCCATGTTCCTAGCTATCCTGGGCTATATGATGGCATGCAGGCAACAGGTTGGGCACATCTGGAAGGAGATGGCCATTTCTACCCATCTCTCCACCAGTTAAAGCCATCACTGTCCCAACTTTCACATCAATTCCTGTGACAAAGTAACCATGACCAAGAACTTTGCAGTATGGAAAAATAAAATTATGAAATTTGCAGGAAAATGGATGGATCTGGAAAGAATCACATTAAGTGAAGTGATTCAAACTCAGAATAAGCAATACTGCATGTTCTTTCTGACATGTGGGTCTTAGCTTGTAATATGTATAAGCATGTACATGTAATGGGACAAATGTGGATAAAACCTGTAAAGATAGAACCAAAATCAAAAGTGAGGGCTGGAGAGATGGCTCAGCGGTTAAGGCACTTGCCTCTAGTGCCTAAGGTCCCTGGTTCAATTCCCCAGGATCCACATATGCCATACCCACAAGGTGGTGGCCCTGGTACTTTCTCTCTCTCTCTCTCCCTCTCCCCTTGAAAATGAATAAATAAAAATAAAAATAAAATCAAAAGTGAATATGAAGAGTTGAGCTGGAGGAGGGGGGTGGGATGGGCAAAAGGATTCATGTGACAGGTACACAGAAGGAGAGAAAAGACAAGTGGAAGGGGTTGGGGGGAGGAAGAGGAATGGGAATCAACAGAAACAAATTGTATTCGAAAATACTAAAAATTTAAAAATTACAAAGAGGTCTATTTACTTCCCAGTACTAGAAGTCCAAGAACATGGCCAAAACTGTGGTGTGAGGGGTTCTCTCTTTTCTCTCTCTCTCCCTCTCTTTCTCTCTCTCTCTCTTTCTCTCTCTCTCTCTCCATTTGCAAATACTTTGTGATGAGCATGTGACCTTGATTCATAGCAACCTGCTCTCAGAACTAACTCACTCTGTAAGACTAGCAGTAATCCCTGCTGAGGTTGAACCCCATGGCTTCCCACCAGGACCCACCTCTTAGAGCTTCCACTACTTCTCAATAGTGCCACATTGGGGATCAAGCTTCCAACATGGGAAACTAAGGGGAACTAAGTCAAATAATATCCATAAATAATCTTGGCTAAAGCTGAGCATGGTGGTACAATCTGTAGTCCCAGCAACTCAGGCAGAAGAACTACTGAAATACCTTGCACTTGAGACTAGTCTGAGCAATACAGAAAAAAGAGAAGAAAAAAAAAACGGTCTTGAGGGATATGGCTCAATGGTCAAGGTGCTTGTCTGCAAAACCTAAGGACCCGAGTTCACTTCCCCAGTACTCAAAGCCAGATGTTAAAAAGTGACATATGCATTCTGTTTGTCTGGCTTTCTTCTATCTCTCTCTCCTTATAAATAAAAATAAGAAAAATAAATTACCTCTTCTAAAATTACTTATTTAAGAAAATATTTTGAGACAGAGAGAGAGAGAGAGAGAGAGAGAGAGAGAGAGAGAGAGAGAGAGAGAGAATGGGCACACTAGGCTTCTTGCAACTGCAAACAAACTGCAGATACCAGCATCACTTTTGTGCATCTGGCTTCACATGGGTACTGGGGAATCAGGCTTTGTCAGCAAGTGCCTTTACTGCTGAGCCATCTCTCCAGCCCTAAAATTGACTTATTAAAGCCTGAAGGGAAAGGCAGATCTACAGAAAGGAAGAAAACATTTATAAACTGGAGCCAACATCAGGCTAAGCCCTGACCTTGGCCAGAGGGGCTAGGGCCCCCAAACATCTAGGAATCACAGGATGAGGTCCTTCTGCATCATCACCAGACCACTGTGGCATCCCCAGCCAGGCTACAAAATTAACTGACAGGAAATGAAAGCACCAGGAGGGATGGACAGAGCTCCTTCCTGCTGACTAAGATCCCTGAACAACCAGAGCAGTGTTTTCCCAACTTGCCTCATTATATGAATCATTCAGGCGTTTATTAAAAATACTGATTCAGTGCTTCTGGGGTAGGGTATAAGAAACTGCATGTTTAATAAGAGCCTGGAGTGATTCTTATGAAAGTCAAGTTTAGCAAAGAATAAACAGGAGTGTTCCATTAGCAAGGAAGGGCTGAGAGAGCTGCCTGGGGCTGTAAGGTAAAGGCTCCTCTCCAGACTCACTCCAGCTTCCAGGAGCTACTTAGATCACTGGGCTGCTAGTAGGTCCACAGAGGCCCCAGACGCCTGTGTGCCTTCTTGCACTTTCTCCTCCACATCCTCTACACAGGGCCAGAATCCTCTTGCCTCTAACTTCCACGTCTCGTGCCCAAGGCCTTGGATGATCCCATATTCTGGCAGCTCATCCCTTGGCTGCTTCCCTGCAGTGGAGAGATGACAATGAGATACAGTCCTAATTTAGAACAAAAGAGCCATGCATTCATTGGCCAGGTATTAATTAGGGAATGGCGACAGATAGCCGGTGACATCATATTCTACCTTTGGATCCAGCTGGATCAGTTCATGGAAATAAGCTGAGAAGCTTATATCTACCAAATCTGAGGTCAGTATTTCCAGGAGATACTGAGCACTGACTATACCTGTCAGAACTTAAATTTCACCTTGGGGCCCTTCTGATCCAAGCCAGACAGATGGAGCCTGACTCATTCAGCCAGACGCTCCTTGGGCCCATGCCTATACAGTACACCCATAAGATGACTACTTCCTCCCCACAAGCACCACAGAGTGCAATGGGTCAGAACAGAAGCAAAAGAGACAGTAGAATGCTGTCTGGTCAGTCACAGGTTCCATCCCACCCGCCCCCTCCTCCTCATTCCAGAGAGTTTACATGAGGCAGTGTTTTTACAGAGTGCTAGTAACTTATATACACTAAAGAGAGACCCTACACTCCACAGGTCTGGGAAATAATGGGCTAAAAATATGAATTTGGGCTTTTTATTGCTTATTTTGTTTGTAGAACCTTTAAAATGTCATTGTAGAGTTAGGAAACTCTATGAGATAAATACAATGTACCACATTTCCTAAATTAGGTGAATTTCTTAGCAATAAAATTTCAAGTCATTTTTCAGAGAACACATTTTGAAATGTTAAATAAAGACTACTATTGCCTGTTGTGGTGGTGCAGTACTTGGGAGGCAGAGGAAGGCGATCACCGTGAGTTCAAGGCCAACCTGAGATTACATAGTGAATTCCTGAACAGTCTGGGCTAGAGTGAGACCCTACCTCGAAAAATAAATACTATTATCCAGAGCCGTTTTGGTCTTTAAGAAACAAACAGTTACCCCTTCCCACATTGACTGACTTAGTGTCTCTCTTCTCCCTTTCATGAACTATCTTCCATAACTGTATACTTAGGGTTAAATTGTGACAGGTTAGGGTGACTGGGACCCAAAGGTAACCACTCATCTCATGCCTTACCCCCTTCCCTTGAGTGGGTGGTGTCTCTTACTAGAGTCAAACCTTATCTTGAAACTGATTGGTCAAAGATGGACCAACCAGCTGTCTCTCTGCTCACCTGGACCAGAGATATAATCACCTAGAGAAGGAAGTTTCCTTCCTTCCCTCGTGGCTGCCCAGCAAAGAGACGTCTGAATCTCCAGGTCTAGGTAAGGTCTCAGGGTTCTTTTCCATGTGAACCTTTTTTCCTCTTATATCTTCTCTTATAGATATGTGGCCAAAACCTACCTCATGTGTTCAGCCTCACTAGTGGCTGGAGATCTCTGTAACTTCTCATTTCTTTTTAAATAAAGTCTCCCACTATACTTTATCCTCTGGTGGTCTATAATTTTAATTCTTTAATTTTATAGAACAAGAATCTGGGTACTTTTAAGTTTTAAGGTGCATTGGAGTTAGCTGGGAACCCCGACTTTCTGGGAATCCCAGCTCTGCTTTTACAAAGTGAGCAGCTCCTGGATTTTTATTGGGGATCCCCTACTTATTTGCTCCAAACATATTATCTATGTTTTATGTGCCTAACATTCCCCACCTGTACAAAGCGGGTGACGATTAAATAAAGGTATACATGGAGCTATTATTACTGTAATAGAGGCATTGTTTTCTGAAGGAGTCCCTTCAGATGAGTTTGATTTCTCACCAGACAAGCCAGGGATTGCTTTGGGGTGTGTAGTGCATATGATATTGGGAACACAGTTGAATTAGGTGCAAATAGATAAACCAAGAAGGTCACTGCACTAGAGCTCTGAGCATCTGGTGCAGACCACCAGCATGCTAGGCTTAGGATGAAGACAACAGTTCACTAAAATACAAGGAAGAGAATAAAAGAAGCAGGTCAATCTTGAAATAGGTTGTATAAAAATGCATACTTATGGGGTTCAATGGCAGAGTGCCTGCTTGACATGCACCAGGCCCTGTGCTTCATCCACAGAACTAGAAAGAAAAAAAAAAGAAAGAAAAAAACTATGCTTGTGTGTGTCAATAAGTGTATTATAAACACACATGGAAAGAAAAAAATGTGCAGGAGGGGAAAAAAGACTCAAATGTCATCATGTCTTGCAGACCGCATCAGCTGTCATGTGGGGTGCCTGTGTGGACTCCACGCTGCCAATGCAAGCTATGAGAACAGTCTGGGTGATGTGCAAAAGTGCATTTCACTGTGCAGTCTCTAGCAGGAAAGAGCGAGCCATCCAGGACAGGGGTGAGGAAATGTCAGGGTGCAAATAGCCAAGAGAGAGGACACAGGGGTTGTTCCTGTGAAGCCCCGGATGAACTGGAATATCCTGTCTGAATTTCAATGGTCTCTCTGACATTTCACTGGCACCAGCAGTGAGGGCCTCAGCAGGCAAAGGCGTTCCTCAGAATCAATTTGGACA
>PVHP010035487.1:0-18284 GCA_004024765.1 Zapus hudsonius
CTTTTCACCAAGGAAAGTTATGGGTACAAAGTAGAGCTGGCCCAAGAGAGAGACCACAAATACCTCAGGTGACATACTTAGAGGGTGGGGCTACCCGGGCCCACTGGAGCCTAGCTGATACCTCCTGAGACCCCAGTTGCTGGACATAGAGCTGCAGGGTTTACTGTTTGCCCCACTGGGTCTCCATCTTGCTTTTGATTAAAATTTTCCTGGCTATCTTCATGTTTTTCCCTTTTGAAAGGGAATATTTACTCTGTGCCACCATACATTGCAAATATATAACTTAGTTTTTGATAAGGGCTCACTGTTGAAAGAGTTCCTTGAGTCTCACACAGGATTTCAGACTTTTGAACAGTGCTGGAACTCTAAGACAGTGGAGCTTTTGAAACTGGACTGGATGCATTTTGTATCTTGAGATGGCCATAGAGCCTTTGGGGGAGGGGGTCAGAGGCAGCATGTTATAGTTAATGGGTAAAATTTCCTCCATAACACACGTGTGAACAACTGGTTCCCAGCTCTTTCGGGAGGTTGTGGAACCTTTGGGAAGTGTGGCCTGGTTCACTGAGGGACAGATCTTGAGGTTCATATCCCAGGACATACTGCCTGTCCTAGTTCTGCTTCCTGATCCATCCAGATGTTAGCACCCTGCTGTTGGCATGTGTTCACTGCCACAGTGAACTGTATGTATCTCCTTAAATCATAAGCTAAAACAAGTCTCTTTCCTTTAGCTTTAGCCATGAATTTTAACTCAGTTCAGCAAGTTTTCTCATTAGCTGTGCTACCCTGGTGTGTGAAGGAAGCCATGTTGAATATTCCAGCCGCCCTCCCCCAGAGCTCTCATCAGAATGTGTTTATTTGATTGATTACAATCAACACTAACTGGAGCAGAAGAACTTCTCAACTGAGCTCAGGGAGACAGAGAATCTTAAGAACTATTAAGAGATGGCTGTGTGAAATAAATAGTTCTAGATGGGAATAACTGAAATAGGCCCTCTGTCTTAAAAGACAGACAACATATGTGCCCTGAATGGTATGTAAGCCAAGATGTGTGGAAAAACTCCTACCCAAGCCAGCGGAAAGAGGTAAGAGTATATTCAGAAGGGTGTTGCCAGCTCTCATAAGATAAAGAAAAGATTAAACAAACGGATTTATGGAATCATTTTACTGATATTTCTCAAGCCAGGCTAGGTGATGGTTCATCTTAATTGACATCTTGACTGGAATAAGAAATAGCTAGGAGATTAGTAAACCAAATCTCTGATTGAGTACATCTATGAGGATTTAAAAAATATTTTTCACATATATGGTTACCATTTTATTCATTAAAGAATACTTCTAAAACTGTGAGGATGTTTTAAGAAAGTTAGATCATGATGGTTCTGACCAAATGAACAGTTAATACCTTTATGGATTCAAAAAATGGAGGCATTATTGAGAGGTAGAGAAACGTAAGTAGGGCAAGGTTGAAAAAAGTAGTTCTTTGGAGGTGTGTACTTGGTTTCTCTGAGGTGTGTGCTTGAGGTCACTACAGGTGTGTGCTTAAGATCTCTGGAGGTATGTACTTGAGGTCACTGGAGGTGTGTGCTTGAGGTCTCTGGAGGTATGTGTTTGAGGTCACTACAGGTGTGTGCTCGAGGTCTCTGGAGGTGTGTACTTGAGGTCACTGGAGGTGTGTGCTTGAGGTCACTACAGGTGTGTGCTTGAGATCTCTGGAGGTGTGTGCTTGAGGTCTCTGGAGGTGTGTGCTTGAGATCTCTGGAGGTGTGTGCTTGAGGTCTCTGGAGGTGTGTGCTTGAGGTCTCTGGAGGTGTGTGCTTGAGGTCTCTGGAGGTGTGTGCTTGAGATTTCTGGAGGTGTGTGCTTGAGGTCTCTGGAGGTGTGTGCTTGAGATCTCTGAAGGTGTGTACTTGAGGTCGCTGGAGGTGTGTGCTTGCGGTCTCTGAGGTGTGTACTTGAGGTCTCTAGAGGTGTGTGCTTGATGTCACTAGAGGTATGTGCTTGAGGTCACTAGTCGTGTGTATTTGAGGTCTCTGGAGGTATGTGCTTGAGGTCTCTGGAGGTGTGTACTCGAGGTCACTGGAGGTGTGTACTTGAGGTCACTAGAGGTGTGTGCTTGAGATCTCTGGAGGTGTGTGCTTGATGTCACTAGAGGTATGTCCTTGAGGTCACTAGTCGTGTGTGCTTGAGGTCTCTGGAGGTATGCTCTTGAGGTCTTTGGAGGTGTGTGCTTTTTCTGGTTCCTGGCTGCCATAACGTGAACTGCTCTTCTCTTCCTGTCCTCCACCATAATAGATTGATATGTTTTGAACCATGGACCAAAATAAATCTTTCCTCCATTTTCTTTTTGTGATATTTGGTCACAGAAAATCAAAAGCCTAATGCAGGCCGCATGTTTGAATCTCAGAAAGGCAAATGACACAACACAACAACCATTGCTTCTCAAGGTCTTTAGGCAACTCTGAGTAGAATAAGGAATAAAATGACAGCTTGAGAGATGAAAAGGACACAGAGAAGTGAAGATGGAAAGTGATATCAAGAAGTAAAGGTAACTAAAGTTATTAAACCAATTACCAGATTCAGTGAATTATAGAACACTTCAGAATCATTTAAGTCAAGCTCCAAGAAAGCATGCTGATCCAGGCACAAACATATACATATGCTACATATATACTTACGGTTTTCCAGGACTGCTAGGATGGAGTTGGCATATGTTTCTTCATAGATTTGGGGTAGATAAAAATGTAGAGAAAGGCAAAGTAATGCATGAATTGATTAAAGCTTAGATGCATGGGTGAGCTGCACCCTGTGGTGCGGGAAGGAGACCTCGTGAACCGGTGTCCTCGAATGGGATTCGGGTCCCACCCCATGGCTTCAGCCTTCCTGACCTCATCCTTTGCTCTGTTTGAAGATCTTCCACAGAGCTCTGGACACAGGTAGTGGGCACAAAGCTTGCAGGCGCTTGGGCACGGGTCTCACCTGCGGGTTGGAGGTGAGAAATCTGGTTTGAAATCTTCATGGAGAAGTACATCTCCTCAATCCTAAATCTGTATTTCCTTGTTGACTTACTACTATGTTCAAAGTGTCATTAATTATGGTATTTGCTTTGGTAAGACCTTTGATGTTTTAAAAGAATTTGTAAGGGCTGGGAAGATAGTGTGGTGGTTAAAGGTGCTTCCAAAAGAACTTGTCAAATAGCTCCTCTGATATTTTATATTTAACTATTATTTAATAGTTTCAATAATTTAAAATTCACAGGATAGTCCTTTTTAAAACTTAGCTGCATCATTTTTATGGTTCCAAAGAATAGACTCTGAATTGCCATGACTTACAGTGTTGGTATTTGTGCCTGGGAGAGGGTGTGTGGATCCCCCAGGGCCTCATACCACTGCCATCTCTAGATGCATGTGCCACTTTGTATGCCTGGCTTTATGTGAGTACTGGGGAACTGAACTCAGGCTTTACAAGCAAGCACCTTTAATTGCTGAGCCATCTCTCCAACCCATGAGTTACAGAATTAGAAAAAAATCCAAGCACTTACCATCTTTATCCATCCTCTATGATTTTTTAAATAAAAATATTTATCAGCTTGACAATATAAAAAAGCTTAGATGCATGTATGAGATCCACAGACCTTCTCACTGAGAAAGAACTTAAAACTTGCATCTCTGCCAAGTGCTCAGCTGGACAAGCAAGCAGCCACCTGATCTGAAAATGGAAGAGAATTCCCCAGCACAAATGATAAGTACAAGTTTCATCTAACTGAGGTCTTGCACTGAGAAAATCCTATCTCTCTTCTGTATGGCACAATACTCTGTAGGTAGTCAAGTGACAAACTAATCGATACATCAAAGTCCTCCAAAAATTGCTAGGACAATAAAAACTCTTTCATGAGGACATAAATCCTATTTGGTAATGAGATAAAATATACAGTTTTAAAACATCTGACAAGCGATTTGTTTTATGACAGAAATCTTCAAGGTGACAAGAAAGAAACTGAATACTAAGCAACTTTAGTAAAATATTCCATACAAGGTAAAGAAAAAAGACTTTGAGGCCCATCTAACCCTACCAACCGACTGTAGGCTGATAGCTGAGATTCTGGCAAAAGAGGAGCCACCATAGTCATACCGTGGAGGATCCATATGGAACCCCGCAGAGAATGATGGGATGAACAAGGGACCCACAGCCACAGCCATTCATCAACACAGGATAAGCCAGTGAGACAGAAACCAACGATTTTGACACAAAGACCCCTAAGCTCACAACCTTAAAGCAGCCTTAATACTCACCCACCACGACTCAGGGAACTGAGCGGAAGAGGGGCGGAAAGATTGTGAGAGCCGTGGTGGGGGAGACTATCCAAAGGCATGGCCAGGAGAACCTGGCTGAATACTAGGCTATCCATGGTCCCCTGTCACAAGGACTGATCCAGACGACCCATGGAGGAGGTTATCCAGCGGTTTGGGGAGGGGAGGGCAGCGGGGAATTGGGGATAACAACTCATTGTTTGCCCACTAAATATTGTAACTCATTATGGACAATAAAAAAAAGCCTATGGCAGGGGTGGTCATGAGCCCTACGAGAGTAATATCTGCTGTTGTCTGGCTAAATAAATATATTATGCCCACCAAAAAAAAAAAAAGACTTTAGATTGGATGGTGCACTTTCTAATTTTGTTTCTCATCAGCTTCTTGATAAATTATTTTATTTGATGTTTATTAAAAAGCAGACTTACATGATATGACCTTACAGCAACCGCCATTACGTGCAGAAGACCTGAACCATATGGGTCCATCAGCAATATATCATGGGTGACAGAGCAGTGTGTGAGGCTCCTATCCTTCTGTGAAAAGTCATTGGCTGGGGAAATAGGAGAAATTCTTTTTTTTTTTTTTTTGCTTGTAAAGGAAAGGGTTTATTTAGCTTATAGAATCAAGGGGAGACCCATCACGACAGGGAAAACAACAGCATGAACATAGGAACATCACCTCCTCCACAGTATTGAAAACAATGTCAGGAAGGTATGCCTAAACCTGGCAAGGGGAAGCTGACTTACAACCCCCATAAACCTGCCTCCATCAACATAATTCCAGTTAGGTTTTAATTCCAAACTGCTATCTGCTGGGGAACAATTATTCAGAACACATTCATTTGTTTGTAGGGGACACCTAGCTCAAGCCATGACACAAGATAACATAAAGTAGGATGGGTATTTGCTATATAGAAATTGATGAAATTTTCCCAGATCTTGAGTAGCAATGGAAGAGAGGAAGAATTGGAATTCCAAGAGAACTACATTCTGGTTGTTATCTAACTTGTGGTTAGATTTTGATGTTTTCACTGTGTGATTTAAATCCTGTATTGGTTCAATCTGTATTTCCTATGTCGAATGCCATCCTTTGCAACGTGAAATTCTTTGCAGTAGCTTGGCCACTGGAAGGTTGCCTGTGCTCCTCCCAAAAAAGCTATCCTTCTACACAGCTGTGGAAATTTTTACGATGTCTTTGGGGACAAGGTCTTTCAGCATTGTCTTCTGTTTTGTTATGTTTCAGAATGAGCATTGATTGTTAACTGCAGCTATTTTCTGCATGCTTGGTGTGGTGCGTGTACATGGTGCATGTTGTGTGAGAGGATGGAGAATGTCAGGTGATCTTCTACATTGCCTTTTTTTAAAATTTATTGTCCATAATGAGTTACAACATTTAGTGGGCAAACAATGAGTTGTTATCCCCAGTGCCCCAATGCCCCCTCTCCCCATCCCCAATCAGCTGGATATCCTCCTCCGTGGGTCGTCTGGATCAGTCCTTGTGACAGGGGACCATGGATAGCCTAGTATTCAGCCAGGTTCTCCTGGCCCTAGTATGTTGTTACTGAGGGGTGCCATGCCTCTGGATAGTCTCCCCCACCACGGCTCTCACAATCTTTCCGCCCCTCTTCCGCTCAGTTCCCTGAGTCATGGTGGTTGAGTATTAAGGTTGCTTTAAGGTTGTGAGTTTAGGGGTCTTTGTGTCGAAAATCGTTGGTTTCTGTCTCACTGGTTTATCCTGTGTTGATTGTGGCTGTGGGTCCCTTGTTCATCCCATCATTCTCTGAGGGGTTCCATTTGGATCCTCCACGATATGATTGTGGTGTACATTGCCTTTTATCTCCTTGAAACAGAGTCTCTCCATGAACCTGGAGATGCTAACCAGTGACCCTCAGTGATTCTCCTGTCTTTGCTCTTCAAAGGACTGAGGTCATAGATGTTTGTAGCTGTACCCAGTGTTTGTTTACAGAGGCATTAGGATTGAATTTAGGGCTCAGTTTAAAGAGCAAGCATTCTGACCAGCTGAAATGTTCCCCTAGGCCCTGCTAATGAAGATTATTTCATAAGTAATTCACACTTTTTAGTACTCTCATTTTTCAAGTGAAGAAATGCTGAAACGTTGGCATTAACAAATGTAAATTTGTTTGGGTTTTTTTTTTTTTTTGCTAATATCCATTGTTTATCCAGTGAGGTCACATGAGCGCTAAGGACTAGAGAGAAAAATGGCTCAGACTCCTGCTTCTCCATGGCCTGTGCCTTTCTCCACTCAGGGGGTGTTTGAAATGTGCTCAGTCTTGTGTTTGAATGCTTGTTTTCAGCTAGTGGATATTCTCTATGGCCCTGACGTTATTTCTTCCCTTTCCTGTATGACTATGATCTGAATATTTGTTCTTTTTAAGGTGTCCCAATGTTCCCTCACATTCTGTTTGCAGTTTTTTTTTTTAACTTGACAATGTTTTTGGAATCCTGTTCTAATTCTTCTGTCCTGTCCTCAAGTTCCAAAATTCTGTCTTCCATATGGTCTAGTTTGTTGGTGAGATTTTCTTGGGATCCTTTTAGCAGAGTTATTTCATTTCTATTTTCTGTTATGTTTTTCTTCAGAATTTCCATCTCTTGCTTAAATTCCATTTTTATTTATTTTTAACTTATTTGTTAATAATAATTAAAAAGACTGTGTGAGCAAGTCTTGTGATGGTACACCCATTTCCCTCCTCCCTGCCCCCACCCCACTGAGTGCCCTCCTCAGTGAGATTGCTGGAATGGTTCATGGGATGGGGGGTTATGAGTTATATAAGCAGTAGCCAATTTGTGTGTGTGTGTGTGTGTGCGTGTGTGTGTGCGTGCGTGTGTGTGTGTGGTTGTTGTTGTTGTTGTTGTTGTTGTTGGGGTGGGTCATTTTTATTTCTTGATTTGACCATTTTATTGTCTCTTGGAGTTCATTCCTGCATTTGGATATGTCCTCACTGAGCTTGTTCCATTGGCCTATGAGCTCACTTTATTTTTGATCCTCCTCAAATTCCTTTAGCCTTCTGGGATCTCTTTTATTGACTTTGATTTAATTAAGCTGTCTAAGGAGTGCTGTTTCCTGATTCTCTTTGGTTTCCTTCAGCCATTGATTGAGTTGATTTTCGTGATTATCTTCCATTTTCTTCATCCATCCTTTGAGTTCTTTTTGTTGCTATTTTTCCAACATGGTGCCAACCTTTGATTTGTAATTTGAATTATTTTTGCCATTTTTCTTCCATTTCCTTCAGCCTTCCTTAGAGTTCGTGTTTGAATACTCTTTGACCAGTTTCTCCCCATTCCAATATCTGTTTGTTAATTGTTTCACTAAGTTTGTTTACAATGGTTTTTGAGATTTCACTTGGGGCTTGTATGTTTTGGGTTTCTTCTAATATTTCAATGGAGGCTTTGATTGTGAGGCTAGATAATCTTGGTGGAGATCTCTTTGCTGGGTGTCATGTGTTATCTGTTTTTTATCAGGGTCTCCCCATCTCAGGATCAGTTGTCTCACTGAGGATGCAACAGTAGCAGCTTTGGTACAATCTGTGTTGGGAGGCTTAGTCTAAATTGATCTAGGTGGGAGTGGAATTGAAGACTACCCACTAGGTTGGGATGGGTGCACTTTGGCCTAAGCAGGATGTACTTTCTGTGTGCCATGTTCCATAGAATTTGAGCCTTGGAAGGCCTGCTTTCCCTTTTGACCAAGCTGGATGCTTTTCTTGCAGACTTATTAGCTGTCTGGATGTTTGAGCAAGATCAGCTCCTAGTTTCTCCTGGATTCTGGAGCTGGTAAACAGTTGCCTTCTGCTTCAACCTCTCTTCAGATGATTTTTTTGAGGGGGGAGAAGAGATTGCAATATGGGTGTGAGAAGTCAGATGCTCACAGCTGACCTTCACTTGGTCCCTCCCCTTCCAGGCAGTCACCTCAGAATGGCGACCATCCCTGGAACACAAATTACCAGTTTGGCTAATTCAAAATGGCGGGGCCTTGCACCTGAACTTCAGCTAGTCTGTTCCCTCCCAGGCCACAGCCCGGGAATGGAGTCTAGCCTTGGTGCAGAACTCCTGTACTCAGTCAACCCACGGAGCCCTTTTAAAAACATGAGCCAAAATGAAGTTTCCTTCTCTTGTTTTTCTCAGGTATTTTGTGCACAGTAATGCAAAAGTAACTATATTATGTCTATATATCTGTTTCTCTCTGTGTGTCTCTGCTTGCAAATAAATGAATAAAATACTTTTTAAAAAGGGATAAAGGGCTGGAGAGATGACTCAATAATTATGGTGCTTGCCTGCAAAACTTAACGAACAGAGTTCAATTCCCCAATACCCACGTAAAGCCAGATGCACCAAGTGACACATGCATCTGGAGTTCATTTGCAGTGGCTGGGGGCCCTGATGTACCCATTCTCTCTCTTCCTCTTTCTGTCTGTCTTCCTCTCTGCTGGCAAATAAATGAATAAAGTATTTTTTTAAAAAAGAAAGGGATAGAGAGATTGTTCAGTGATTATAAGCACTTGCTTGCAAAACCTAACAGCCTGTTTTCAATTCCCTGACCTGGGTAAAGCCAGATGCACACAGTGGTAACATGCACCAGAAATAGCAATATCTCTGCCACTGTAATAAATTGAAATTACATGTATGTTCATATCACCACAGTATGTAGCTATCTCATAAGATCCCTTACACTAGTCCCTGTCTTGGAAGTTCAGTAATTACAAAACTTACTGCAAAACTTCATTGTTAATATAAAATAAAGGAATCCCACATTGCTAACTCAGAAGCACTTAATAATCTGGTAATATAATTTACAGTAATGTTTGACAATGATATGATAATTTGACATAATTGATAATTATAATAATTCGTATAAATAATAATTTCATATCTGATAATGACATATTTGCTGTCCCTTATAATCTGTGTATTTACTGAATTTAGTAGCCTCATTCGGAGAAGAGATTTGTAGTCCTAGAAAAATTCATATATCACTTTCATTTATTTTGTTCATGTAATTTTGCAGTACGGAGGACTGAACCCAGATTCTTATACAGGCTACTATAGCCCTCTATCACAGAGCTACATCCTCAGCCATAAGTCTTTTGTGGATGGGTCTCTCTCCTGCTCCACATACTCGATCCCTTTCAATCTATAGCACAAACAACTGAGCTCTTCTTTATACGGTATAACAGTTCCTAGCTTTCATTTTTAAGGTCAACTGTATATCCTTCTTTTCATTTTTATTTTTATTAATTAGAAACTTTGATGTACAGACAAATCATGGATTCATCCCATTCCTCTCTTCCCCCTTCTCCTTATCTACTGTGGGTCCTTCTTAGTGAGGTTACTGGTATTCACCATGAGGTTATGGGCTATGAGTTATGAGATTAGCAGTCAGTCATTGGGGGAGGGCAATCCCTCTCCAATACTCCCCTCACCCTGTGGCTCTTGCAATCTTTTGGTCCCCTCTTCTACAGAGTTCCATGAGCTTTGGTGGGCATATTATAAATCTACTTACAAAAGATCCAGAAAAAGCAAAACATATCTAAAATATCCCCCAGAAAGTCCCAGAATATAGACTTAGCAATCAGAGCAGAATCTCTCTCAATGAAGGGAAAAGAGGGCTACGATCCTGCTTCTGCTTCCTTTTCTATTCCCTTTCTCTCTCTTCCCTTCTCTCCATCCCTCATTCCCTGCCTCATTCTTTCCTTCCTTCCCTCATTTTCTCCTCTTCTCCTTTTATAGGTATCAGACCTATTGTATCTTCCTTCCCCCTTCCATCCTTCCCTAAATCTCTTGAGACTATAAATTCATCTTGGGACCCACTTTTCATAGGACCTAAGTTGACCCCACCTATTTACATATACTCTGTTGATTTTTGAGAATAACTATTACTGTGGAGGCATCCCTTATTAGCTAAGGACTGTATATCCTGGTTTGCACAAGCCAGACCCAGTTCATATTTGTTGTTGCACATAATTATTGATAGTCCCTACAGACTCTCAAAACCTCCCATATTATATAACAGATTATATGGCTACCCCAGGTATAATCCATTTTCAAAGACTCACCTAATAAAATGCATTCCAAAATATATTTTGTAGAGCACAACTCTTAAAACAGGCTCTAGATGAACCAATTTGTGGCATACTCTAGCAAATTCACAAATCAGTGTGTTTAAAATCCTGAGGAAGTGTTGCAGTAGAACATCATTTTAAAATTTGTTACTAGTCTGTATTTCCTAAGCTTATTTAACCACAAAACAGTTTTGATATGACTCGATAACACTGCCGAGTATATCATTGCCGAGATAAAATTCTCTCTGTTCCCAGCTTCCCTCTGGAAGAGCGCAGCATGCTGGGAGCGGGGAGTGCAGCAGCTTGCTCACTCAGGAGTACTGGCTGGATGGGAAACAACTGGGTCCCATCTGCTCTGGCCCTGAATTACCACTGAGTGCTTTTCACATCAGCAACTGTGAGCCACAAAGCCATGCTGGCCCTTGGTTAAGGAAAGTCATTTGGATATAAGCGGTGCTTTTTAATGGTTTTTAATTTTACTCATAAAATTTTTCAGTCGTTAAAAAATCCTCATCTTTAGTATCAAATGGGGAATTTTGTCAGCAAATCGCTTGATCTACAGTCACTAAGGTGATTTCAAACAGCTCCTTCCATCTGGCCAATTTTCCTGCTCTCAGACCTGCCAAGACCACACCATAAACTCAGACTTAGGTTGCAGGAGTTAGTAGCCTCCATATGCAGCACATATTCATCTTCAACCTCTCAGTTTTCCTTGGTATATAATGCAGATGTGTGTTGATCTACTCCCACTCGATCCAAGTCCTTACAGAGTAAACGGCAGGACTTCTGGTCAAGGTGGCAGATTCCTAACCACACCAGGACTTCAAGGGCAAAAGCAGACAAGGTTTTGTAGTACTAGAGGGTATTTTCCAGACCACCCACACTGGATGGGCACAGGATGCTCATGAGAGAATCTGCCAGACTTTTACACATTCTACACTCTGCAACAGAGCTAGGCACCAGCTGAGTACTGGTAGGCAAGGCAGGTGGGTGACCTCCCTTTCTCTACACCCCTGTGCTCTTAGACTAGGGACCAGCCCATGGAGCAGGTGGTGTGCACAGGGGAGGGACCGGCTGCAATGGACTGGAGAAAGGGCCTGGAGAATGTCCCCATGAGGGCAAATGCCCCAGGCTCCTCTTCCCAGGTCACTCCCGTGATATTCATGATTGGGGCAGGGCTGGAGGTGCATGTTCAGAAAGTCTCCCAGAGGCTCTAGGGGACCAGGAGGGGAACACATTGGACTGCTAGGGAAGAGGCTAGCTAACACTTCCCGCCAGCCGTGGGTGCCAGGAGACCAAGAGAGGAAACAGGGCTTGAAACTCAGCAAGGGTCATGGCTAGCTAACGCCAGCCATTAACCCCAGCCACAAGGACATTGGGAGAGGAAAAGGTACTTGGCATGATTAGTATTGGGATGTCTTAGAGCCATGGTTAGCCAGCACCTTCCTTCAGCCACAGGCATTTGGAGACTGCAAATGGTAGGGAAGGAGCTAGCTAACATGGGCCAACAGCCACCAGAACCAGGAGACCAGGAGAGAGAATGAAGCATGGGGGATAGCAAGTGGTATGGCTAGCTATCCAACACTGGCTGTGAGCCTCAGGCAACAGGAGACTGGAAGAGCAAGTAAGGCAACTATAGGACTGCTAGGGGCCAAAGAAGAGAAGAGGGAACTGAGAGGCTCCAGGAGAATGTCTAGGAAGGAGCAGAATGACCTCCTGTAGGGAAATTAAACAGAAGCAGCAGTCACAAAGAGGTGAGCAAGTAAAGAGAGGACCTGGAATCGTGGAGAGCACATTCAAGCCCAGAACAGCTTTCTCCCTGACAAAGGGTCCAACACCTTCTTCAAGCATTGAGACAACACTCTAGCCTGGAACACCCAACCCTCCAAGCCTGTAGCTATAGCCCTAGAACCCACATTGTCTTGGATCTGATTGCACAGCAAGGATCAACTGTGAGGCAAGCCAGAAAGTCATCCCCAGGTGAGCATGCTACCTTGTGAACCTAGTGGTTACTGTTAACACAGAGCTTCTACACCACTTCAATTCAGAGCAACCTGCCTGTCAGGTCTGGGGCATCTGCCCTGTACACCACATGACTCCAGTGTAGACAACACTCCAATATCCTCTGACAGTAAATAACATGAGCCTGGACAGCCAGCAAACCAAGCAGGCTTGGTCCACACCATGACCCAGCTAGAGGTGATACAAACATAAGGAGGACCTGGCTTAAACCCTGGGTGACCCTGCTCATGCAAGCAGGCAGGCAACCTCTTCACAAAAGCTAACCTGGTGATACAACGCAGGGCCCACAAGAGGAACAAGTGCTATACGCCCAACACAACAAAAGGTCGATCTAAGCATGGGAAAACCCCAACTCAAGCAAACAATGCAAGGCATCAAGCCAACAGATCCCCACCAAGAACTCCTAGCCTCTAATTGGAAGCCGCCAATGAAATCACAGAAGATGCTTCAGACATATAGGTAGTTACTTCAGAATCCCATAATGAAGACATATTAAACATAATAAAAAATTAATGAGACCATAAACAAACGGATGTGAGAACTAAAAGAAAATAATCAAAAAACCAACAACCAGGCTGGAGAGATGGCTCAGCAGTTAAGGCTCTTGCCTCCAGTGCCTAAGGCCCCGGGTTCCATTCCCCAGGACCCACATAAGCCAGACCCACAAGGTGGTGGCCCTGGTGCTTCTCTCTCTCTCTCTCTCTCTCTCTCTCTCTCTCTCTCTCTCTCTCTCTCTCTCTCTCTCTCTCTCTCTCGTTCTCCCTCTCTCTCTCTCCATCTCTATCTGCTTGAAAATGAATAAATAAAATATAAAAAACCAACAACCACATAAATTAATGCAAGAGACCCACAACCAATAGCACATAGTTCTCCTTTCTCATCTCAACATGATAGAAGAAAATCAGAGAGATCTTAATAGACAGATAAATGATTTGAAGGTGATTCAATAAATAGATGGCCATAACAACTAATGGTATAAGCTCGATGGGGAAAAGATAAAATTCAGGCATGAATTCTAAGAAACAACAACAGAGAGATAGAAAGGATGCAGGAAAAATACAACAGAAAACAATCAAATAGCCTCTTAAAAGCCTCCCTAGAAAGCCTCACAAACAGAGTAAATCACGTTGTGAACAGAACTTTGCAACTTAAAGACAAGACAGAGGAATTTGATTGGGAGTCCAAAAACTATGATAAATTCAAAAAATTGTGCAGAGTATGAGGGAATTGTGAAATACACTAAAATTAGCAAACATCTGATCATGGACTTCCAAGAAGGAGAGGAAATACAGGCCAAAGGCATAGAGAACATCTTCAACAAAATTACTGAAGAAAATATTCCCACCCTCACAAAAGAGAGACCTATCCAAACACATGCAGAACACCAAATAGAACCAGAAAAGAAAACTATCCACATCACATTAAAGTTAAAATGCTGAACAATGAAAACAAAGAGAAAGTAATAAAAGAAGAGAAAAACACAATGTTCAATACAAAGGTAAACCCATCAGAATTATCTCAGATATTTCAGTGGAAACTCTAAAAGCCAGAAGGACTTGAAATGGAGTATTCCAAACCTTAAGACACTGTGGCTGCAAACCCAAACTCCTATACTCAGAAAAAAGTATCTTTTATAAATCAAAACCTTTCCGTGATAAAAAAAAACCCAGCTCTGTGAATATGTGAACACAAAGCCAACCCTATAGAGAATTCTTCATGGAATACTTTACACAGAAGTCCAACAACCAAATTCAAGAACCCACAAGAGGGAAAAATCAATAACCAAAACTGGAATAGACACAAAAATGTATAAAACGCAATGCAGCACCAAAAACCACGAAGCCTCAGTATGACAGGGATCAAATTAAACCTCACAATTATAACTCTAAACACAAATTATCTCAATTCCCCAATCAAAAGACACAGATTAAATGGGTGGATCAAAGAAATGGATCCATCTATTTGCTATCTACAAGAAACCCACCTAACTGTCAAAGATAGACACATCCCCAGTGTGAAATGATGGAAAACAATCTTCCAAGAAAATGAAGATAAGAAACAATGGGTGTTTGCCGGGCGTGGTGGTGCACGCCTTTAATCCCAGCACTCGGGAGGCAGAGGTAGGAGGATTGACGTGAGTTCAAGGACACCCTGAGACTACAGAGTGAATTCCAGGTCAGCCTAGGCTAGAGTGAGACCCTACCTCAAAAAACCAAAAAAAAAAAAAGAAAGAAAGAAACAATGGGTGTGGCTATACTAATATCTGACAAAATAGACTTCAAACCAAAAGAAATAAAAAAAAAGACAAAGAAGGCCATATTTTAAAATATTTAACGAAGACTTCTATATGGACTATTTATAACATTTTGTATATTTTTAATATTTTATTATTTAATTATTTGAGAGAGATAAAGAGGCAGAGAGAGAATGGGTGCACCAAGGCCTCCAGCTACTGCAAACAAACCCCAGACACATTCACCACCCTGTGCATCTGGCTTAATGTGGGTACTGGGGAATTGATCTTGGGTCCTTCTGCTTTGCAGTCAAATGCCTTAACTGCTAAGCAATTTATTTCTCCAGCCCAAAGAAGGCCATTTTTTACTCATCAAAGGAACAATCAACAAGAAGATATCACAACCATAAACTTATATGCCCTGAACACAGGTGTACCATGTTTTATAAAGCAAAATCTACTTGGTAACATACCAGAAGTAAATCGCAATACCATCATAGTAGGGGATTTCAAGACCCCATGATCATCAATAGACAGATAATACAAGCAGAAAATCATCAGAGAAATAATAGAGATTAATAACACCATAGATCAGTTAGACCTAAAAGATATCTACAGACCATTCCACCCCAATTCCACAGAAGACACATTCTCAGGATCTCATAGAACCTTCTCTAAACTAGATCTTATATTGGAACACAAAGCAGAGCTCCACTGATTCTGGAAAATTGACATAACTCTTTGTACTATATTTGACCACAATGCATTAAAGCTAGAAATCAACAATAAGAGAAAGAACAGAAAGGATGCCACCTCTTGGAGACTAAATAACTCACTATTAAACAAGGAATGTGTTGTGGAAGAAATTAAAAAGAAAAATGTAAAATTTTTAGAACTGAATGATAAAACACATCATACCAGAATTTATGGGACAAAATGAATGCAGTCCTAAGAGAAAATTCATAGCACTACATGACTTTATATCAAAAGACA
This sequence comes from Zapus hudsonius, assembly GCA_004024765.1. Taxonomy (NCBI): domain Eukaryota; kingdom Metazoa; phylum Chordata; class Mammalia; order Rodentia; family Dipodidae; genus Zapus; species Zapus hudsonius. The sequence continues at coordinate 15,632 of PVHP010035487.1, forward strand.
AAGAGATCTCAAATTAATAACCTAACCATCCACCTAAAAATAAAACAAGAACAATCCAACCTCAAGGGTGCCAGAAAGAAAGAAATAATCAAGATTAGAGGAGACTCCTAACCCATAGACTGTTCCAGCAAGCCCACTGAGGAGGGCCCCCAGTGGGTTTGGGACAAGGAGGGGGGAAATGGGGGTATCATCATAAGACTTGCTCATACAATGTACCTAATTATTGACAATAAATATGAAAAAATACATTATGTCCAAAAAAAATTAGAGTAGAAATTAACAATTTGGAAATTAAGAAAACAATTTTATAAAATGATGAAATGAAGAACTGGTTCATGTAATAAATAAATAAAATTGATCAACCCCTGTCAAATTTGATCAAAAGATAAAAGAAATATCTCAAATTAGCAAGAACAGAAATGAAAATGAAGAAGTCACAACTGACACCAATGAAATTGAAAGAATCATCAGAAGATAGTTCTAAAACCTCTATTCCAAAAATATTGGATAATCTGGAAGAAATGGATGGATTTCTAGACAAATACCACCTACCAAATCTAAACTCACAGAAGATAAAATTCATAAACAAACTTATTACACCAGTAAGTTTGAACATGTTAATTTAAAACCTCCCTTGGGCTGGAGAGATGGCTCAGCGGTTAAGGCACTTGCCTCCAGTGCCTAAGGCCCTGGGTTCAATTCCCCAGGACCCACATAAGTCTGACTCTCTCTCTTTCTCTCTCTCTCTCTCTGCTTGAAAATGAATAAATAAAATATGTAAAAATAAATAAATAAATAAAAATAAAAATAAAAACCTCCCAACCAAAAAGAGTCCAGGACCTAATGGATTCTCATCTGAATTCTAACAAAGGTTCATCAAAGAACTGAAACCACTTTTACTCAAGTTATTTCACACAATTGGTAAAGCAATTCTATGAAGCCAAAATTAAGCTGATACCAAAACCAGAGACACAATAAGAAAGGAGAACTACAGACTGATATTCCTGATGAACCTAGATGTAAAAAATTCTCAATAAAACCCTTGCAAACCAAATTCAAGAACATATTGAAAGCATTATCCACCTTGATCAAGTACCCCTATTTCCCTCCTCCTTGTCCCCAACCCCCCAGGAGCCCCTCCTCAATGGGCTTGCTAGACCAGTCCATGGGTTAGGGGTCTGCTCTAATCTTGATTATTTCTTTCCTTCTGGCACCCTTGGGGTTGGATTGTGCTTTTTTCCAATGCCTTCATTCCAGGGATGCAGGGATGGTTCAAAATATGAAAATCAATAAAGGTAACACACTACATAAATAAACTTAAACACAAGAACCACATGATCTTTTCAATAGATGCAGAGAAGGGTTATGACAAAATACAGCATCACTTTATAATGAGAACACTAGAAAGACTAGGGGTGGAGGGACCTTATCCTAACATAATAAAGTTTTTTCACAAATCACCTAAGTCCAAGTCACACTAGTGGGGAAAAAGAATTCTCATTAAGATCAGGAATAAAACAGGGTTACCCACTCTCATAACTGCTCTTCAACATAGTACTAGGAGACCTACCACAAGCAATGAGATAAGAGAAAGAAATAAAAGGGATACAAATTGTTGTAGTTAGCTTTCTAATTGCTGCACAGAAAGAACCCAAGCAAAAGTGGCTTGTGGAGGAAAAGGTTTATTTGGCTTACGGTCTCGAAGGGAGACTCCATCATGGCAGGGAAAATGATGGCATGAGCAGAGAGGTGGACATCACGTCCACCACAGCAGTGCAAACAATGGCAAGAAGGTGTGTTAAACACTGGCAAGGAGAAGCTGGCTTATAACCCCATAAGCCCACTCCCAACAACACATCTCCAGCGAGGTTGTAAAACTCAAACTGCCATCAGCTGAGGATGGATCACCCAGAACACACCACTGAATGAATGAATGAATGAATATATGAATGAATGAATGAATGAGTAATCAACCAAATAAACAAACCTAAAGGGTATGAATTTTTTTTGAGACAGGAACTGGTGATCCTCCTGCCTCAGCCTCTGAATGCTTTGCTCAGGATTTCCCTTTCCACTACGTACTTTTTTGAAAATGGAGAAAAACTGTTTAAAGGTTTTCTTCATATATATTTTGATTAGATTTAAAGGGAAACACACTAAATAAAATATGGATGATACAGTTATACAGAACCAATAGTTAAAGTAATGTCCAAAAGCAAAAAAAAAAAAAATGTGACCACTAATGTACAGTGATGTCCACCTAGCAACCTCACATGTGTCTTCCTGAACTTCCTTTAAAGCACTAGGTGATAGGCCCATTTAACCCTACCAACCGAATGTAGGCAGATAGCAGAGATTCTCACAAGAGATGAGCCACCACAATCATACCATGGAGGATCCATATGGAGCCCCGCAGAGAATGACGGGATGAACAAGGGACCCACAGCCACAGCCATTCAATCAACACAGGATAAGCCAGTGAGACAGAAACCAACGATCTTCGACCCAAAGACCCCTAAGCTCACAACCTTAAAGCAGCCTTAATACTCACCCACCACGACTCAGGGAACTGAGCAGAGGAGGGGGCAGAAAGATTGTGAGAGCCATGGTGGGGGAGATTATCAAGAGGCATGGCCAGGAGAACCTGGCTGAA
>PVHP010035488.1:0-18467 GCA_004024765.1 Zapus hudsonius
TTACCATTTATATTTAATTTCAGGTCTTAAAAATAAAAATAAAAAAAGTCAGCCTGGCATGGTGGCACATACCTTTAGTCCCAACACTTGGATCACTCCAAGTTCCAGGTCAGTCTGGGCTAGGGTGAAACCATGCCTGAAAAAAAAATCAAACAAAATAATTTAAAATAAAATAAATTCTTGCTGGTGTGGTGGCACATGCCTTTAATCCCAGCACTCAGGAGGTAGAAGTAGGAGGATTGCTGTGAGTTCAAGGCCACCCTGAGACTACACAGTGAATTCCAGGTCAGCCTGGGCTAGAGCGAGACCCTACCTCGAAGAAAAAAAAAACACAAACTCTTCATGTAATATATTTTTAAATTTACATGATTCAAGAGCCAGCTATATAAAAATATACTTTAGACTCACTCTGCAACCTCCCCCCCGCCACTTTTGACCTATCCACAGAACTTCTCCTTTACTCTTCTGTAATCTTTTTGTCAAAATATACTTTATTTACCTTTTATTTTCTCAAAACAAAGGTAGTTTATTACAGATTTAATACTTTATCTTGGAAATCACTCCACATAAATTATTGAAAGTAGTCCTTATTTTTTTCATAGCTGCCATGGGTAGGTTTGTTTATTTAATCACTCTCCTCCAGACAGGATCATAGGTTGTTTGCAATATTCTGCTATTACACATAATCCCATGCACACACAGTATTGTTTGTGGAAGTGGATCTTTAAGGTAAATTCTAGAAGTGGGATTGATGAGATAAGTGGAAAGTGTTCTGTTATCTTATTGGTACTTAGCTCCCTCTCCATAGCCCCACTGTCCCAAGAGGCTGGCTGTCCTCGCTCCATGCTATTTCCTCTGAGCCCGGCCAATGGACTGCACTGTCTGAGGTTATTAGGATAAAAAGTTGAGCATCTCTTCATGGGGCAGAGCAGAGCTCTTCATTCCACGTGTGCTCACATCATCAGCTACCCATGTTGTGCCCATTAACAACTAAGTGAGCACTGCTTGTGTTCATGCTGGAGTGTCATGTTCAGACTGTTGCTCAGCTTGTCATCCTGCTAAATTGCTCTTATCCTAGTGTGGAGCACTGTCCAGTAAAAGAAAACATGGGCAGCTGGGGAGATGGCTCAGCAGTTAAAGACACTTGTTTGCAAAGCCTGCCAACCAGAGGTTCAATTCCCCAATACCCACATAAAGTCAGATGCACAAAGTAGTGCATGCATATGGAATTAGTTTGCACTGGCAAGAAACCCTGGCACTCCCATACTCATACACATTTTCTCTCTCTGTCTGCTCACAAATCAATATATTTAAAATTTATTGTTGTTTTTGAGGTAGGGTCTCACTGTAGCCCAGGCTGACCTCAAACTCACAGTGATCCTTATCTATATTATTTATTTAGAGAGTGTTTGCAAAGATGGGTGTGCCAGTGCCTCTTGCCACTGCAGTCAACTCTAGGTGAATGAACCACTACACAAGTGGCTTCATGTGGGCACTGAGGAATCAAACCTGGATTGTCAGGCTTTGCTAATGAACCTGCTGTTAAGCCATCTCCCTAGCCCAAATAAAAACATTTTAGCAGGGTGTAGTGGTGCACACCTTTAATCTCAGCACTGGAGAGGCAGAGGTAGGAGAATTGCTGTGAGTTTTAGGCCACCATGAGATTACATGGTGAATTCCAAGTCAGCCTGGGCTAGAGCGAGACCCTATCTTGAAAATAAAATAAAATAAAATTTGCCAGGCATGCTGGTGCATGTCTTCAATCTCAGCATTTGAGAGGCAGAGGATCACTGTGTGTCGAGGCCAGCCTAGTACTACAGAGTGAGTTCCAGATCAGCCTAGGCTACAGTGAGACCCTATCTTGGAAAACCAAAATAAATAAATAAATAAATTTATTTGTGCATGCATGTGTGTGTCTCTGTCTGTCTTGTTGGGGAAATGGACACCAGACATTGTGCATCTTTTTGCATCCAGCTTTACATGGCTGGCTGGGGACTTGAACCCTGACTATTAAGCTTTCAAGGAAGTGCCTTTAACCATTTAGCCATCTCCCCAACCCCACATTTATGATTTTTTTTTTTGAGGGAGGATCTTGCTCTAGCCTAGGCTGACCTGGAATTCACTTTGTAGTCTTAGGCTGGCCTCGAACTGAATGCTAGGAAACAACAGCTTTGCGATGAATGATGATCCTCCTACCTCTGCCTCCCAAGTGTTGGGATTAAAGGCGCGCGCCACCACACCAGCACATTTATGATTTTGATAGATGACTTCAAGATAGCATCCTTGGAGTATTATGAGTTTATATTCTAGCACTGTTGGACTGCGATAGTAGGCTCCTGGCTAGTGTCCTCCAGAGAGGAAGGACTGGATGGTACCCTGCATTCTAGATGTGTGTGCCTCAGAGGACACCAGAAGTTCATTGAACAGGCTGGCCACTGGAGGCAAGGCATGGAAACAGGAACGGGCTGCTTCTTGACAGTATTGATGGCTTCCTTGCTGAGAAGGTCTAAGGAAAAAAGATAGCTTCAGCTGTGGAAGCCACACATCCTCCATGAAGAAGTGGTTTAGTTAGAGTTCAGGATTCACTGAAGTTCAGAACAAGCCTTTAACAGAATTACCTAAGTGATTTGGGATCAATAAGCCCAAAGGTGGGGCTGAGTGAAGAGGGAACATTCTGTTGGCTTTGAGTGCTTGCTATGAGTTGAGCCTATACTAGGCGTCAAAGATAAAATCCTCTCTAGCAGTGGGGAAACTGGCTTGAATTGTCTGGATGTATGTAGCATGCTACAACAAATATAAGCAGGTCACTCCAGAGAGGAAAGAGGGCTTATTTCTTAGGATGCATGGAAAGAGAAACAGGGTGTAGGGCCCTCATGAATAGGGGCCATTCACATCTTTAGGCACAGTTGACAGAGGGAAAAGTCAGAACAGGAGGCTTCTTCTTTCAAGTGACAAAGAACCAAACTGGGCCCAAGAAGGACCTAGATACCTAGACCATGGCCCTTAGTCATTTGATGACAAGTATGACCCCTACTTGTTTCTCCAGTGCTCATCTGAAGTGCTGCCTCAGGCAGCCTCTGCAGGCCCTTCCATCAGGCTTGCCCTAGTGGTGGCATGCTTTCAAGTGCCATGCATCTGTGTGTCATTTTGTTCTCTCCTGAAAGTTCATGGAACTTGAGGAGACTGGGCACCTGCATTCACAGCTGCCAGGACCAGCACAAAGCTGTTGTTTCCTAGCTTCAGACTTTAGCAGATGGAGACCCACCTGCTGAGAAAATCAGTAATGAATTGGAGAATTCCTGGTCCTCAGTAGGTGTTTTCCTGAGCCTGCCTCAAATTGGCACTGGTATAGTTTTTTTCTAGAATTTTCTTCTGCTTCAAGACAATTGAGAAACTTGCCCTTTCATTTACTTTAGTTTCTTGCTAAGTTAGCTCCTTAAACCTTTGAGCTTGTCTTAAGGTGGATAAATGCTGCCACACGTGAATCAGAAGAGAATGAGTCAGTGTGGCCCCTGGGGGGTGGGTTATGGACCTAGTCATTCCCAGCATAGCCATAGCTGGAGATCCCCCAAGAGAAGCACAAAGCAGGGACAGAAGGGGAAATGAAGAGATGGACTCGGGGCAGGCCAGTCTGCCCTCTTTATGTTCTTTTTTAAGAGTACCTTCCTGGATAACTTTACCACCATACTCACCACCTATGGCTGTGAAGCCCTCCTTTGGCCTCTATGACAAAACCTCCTAGGTTCTCTCTCTGTTTTTTGGAGGTAGGGTCTTGCTGTAGCCCAGGTTGACCTGGAATTCACTATGTAATCTCAGGGTGGACTCGAACTCACAGTGATCCTCCTACTTGTGCCTCTAGAATTCTGGGATTAAAGGCACAAGCCACCACACCCGGCTCCTCCTAGGTTCTGAGACTTTCTCCTCTAGTTGGCTGAGTTTCTTTCCTCCTAGAGAGAATTTTCCCAAGTACCCTCTTTGGTACTCTCCTTACACTTCCTCCTCTTTCTCTTTACTTTGAACAGATTTACCCATATTCCTGGGGTCAAATGTCACTTTCATGCAGAGGAGCCCTCTCTGTCCCCAGGATGTCACTTTCCCCTGTTGTCTCTGGTGGACTTGAGTTCAGTCTTTACATTGTCTACCACATGTTACCATCTGGATGTCTGTCATCACCTCAATGAAATGTGTGCAAAACTGAGCCCTTTTCCCCTCTCCCCCTAATCCACAGCATCAGAATCTCTCAAACTCAATACCTGAGGCAGATCTGAGGCTGCCTCCATTCTTTTCTTTCCAGATGCTAGTCTTGCCAACTTCCTTAGCAGCATGCCTTATCAGTCTTTATCCTCCCATCTTTCTTGTTAATCTAAGGTCTTAGAACCCCATGTTTTGAATATTTAATGGGTTTCCACTTGATCTTCAGTCTGGATGGTTTTTTTTAATCTTGTCTCTCCTCCTCATAACCCTTCAGGCACGCTAATTACCATAGATACAGTCCATGCTCTTCAGCCTGAGACTCAAGAGCCCTTTCTTGGCCCCAGCCTTCTTCACTGGCATTATCATATGTGATAGAGATTGCAGGCTTGGAGCTGGACTCTGGGATCACACTTTATATTCTCTGTGGTTCAGGATAACTATTTAAGCCAGGCGTGGTGGTGCACGCCTTTAATCCCAGCACTCAGGAGGCAGAGGTAAGAGGATTGCTGTGAGTTCAAGGCCACCCTGAAACTACAGAGTGAATTCCAGGTCAGTCTGGACTAGAGCGAGACCCTACCTAAAAAAAAAAAAAAGGATATCTATTTAAAACTTCTAGCTGGGTGTGGTGGTGCACGCCTTTAATCCCAGCCTGGACTAGAGCGAGACCCTACCTCAAAAAAAAAAATTACGTTTGTAGAGTGACTGGAGATAAAACATACAAGGACCAGTGCTGGACCCACATAAGCACTTGCTTTGAATTGCACTGGTGCTCACAGAGAGTGTACTGCACATGGCTTACCTCTGCACTCCTCACTCCTGGCCATACACACTCCATTGCTTTTTCGCAGTCCAGTTGCCTGGTCTGGAATGCCATTCTCTACCAGCTGTTTCTCACCCTTTAAGGGCTGAGTGCCTCCCATTTCATTTGGTATTTTGCACTGAGCCAGGCTGTGGCAGTTGTCAGAGAGGCCACACACACACACACACACACACACACACACACACACACACACACACCCCTTCCTGGAGGGTTTTCATCTATCTTTTAGGGGGTGGAATTTTCTAGGTAGGGTCTTACTGTCACACAGGCAGACCTGGAATTCACTATGTAATCTCAAGGGTGGCAACTCTCCTACTTCTGCCTCCCAAGTCCTGAGATTAAAGGTGTGCATCATCACACCTGGCTCATCTCTTTTTATGTTAAAACAGCTACTCTAGACATCACATATTTTATTTGTTTATTTTAAAAATTTATTTATTTATTTATCTGAGAGAGAAAAACAGACAGAGACAAAGAGGCGACACAGTGAGTGAGTATGGACACACTAGGGCCTCCTGCCACTGTAAATGAAGTCCAGATACATGTACTACTTCGTGTATCTGGCTTTACATGGGCACTGGGGAATTGAACCTGGGTCATCAGGCTTTGCAAGCAAGCACCTTTTACTGCATCTCTCCAGCCCCAACATCACAGATCTCAAGGGCAAAACACAAAGCTACTAATAATACTCAATGGAGAGTCTGCATCCACTTTGCAGTGGATGATCCAAGAAACAAGGATGCTGGGAGCTCAGGGGCTGGGTGAAGGTGATGGTAGGCAGAGTAACCCCAGTGTAGTAGGAGGGGCCAGTTATGAGGCTTCTGTGGCTGGTCCCTGTACCAGGCCTGCACTCTCCTTGAAAACTGGGACAGCTCTATGTCTGTAGACTCTTAGGTTGCCTGGGGGCAGCACATGTATTACATGTTTTTTTAACTTTCCCCATCTGGAGCATCTGGAGTGCAGGTGCTGGGCTGGCCTGACAGGGTGGGAAGACAAGCCTGGCTGTGAATTCTGTTAGGGATTGTGCAAAGCATTTCCCCTTTCAGCCTCAGTTTCCTTATCTGTAAAGCACCGATAATGCTTACCTAATAAGATTGTTTTCAGGCCCCAACTGATAACATGTGTGCAGAATTCCCCACAGCAGATGACATGAACAGACACTTGGCAAACATCCTGTCTTTCTCAGCACAGAAAGTGAACATCTGCCCCTCCAGTATTCCTACCCCTAAACATTTCCTCCCGTATGCTTTTAGTGGATGCACCTACATAAGTCACCCTCTTGTTTGAGTATGAGTTCTTGGCCCTCCTGGCCTCCACAAAGACCTCATTCATACAACTGCCACCACAGGCTTACAGCAGCATGCTCCCTCTGTGGGATCACTCTCCATTGTAAAATTATACTATAGTTCCACTCCATCTAAAAAAAAGAACAGCAAACAGGAACCCCTCCCTTGGTGGTTCCCTCTCCAGCTATCACTTCAGTTCTCCACTCCTGTACAGTAGCATTCCTGAAAGGACTGGCTTGCTCTAGCCTCAGCAGCAATACACTAAAATTGAATACACTGAAGATTAGTATGTGCAAAAATGACATGCAAATTCGTGAAGCATTCCATATTTTTCTTCCTCATGCTTCACTGCCTCAGCTAGGAGCCACTCTGCTTCTCCCACCATGTCGGTCTGTATTCCCTCTAACCATGAACCAAATAAATCCTTTCTCCCTTAAAAGAACAATTGGCATGTTTGGCATGTTCCCAGTTTCCATGTCTCCTGCCACTCCAGCCAGGCTCTTACCTTATCATTTCATAAAACTACTCTAAACAAGGCCTCCAGTGACCTTGATAAGTGGCTGAATTCACCAGACCCCTCTCAGGCTGCACTTTACCAACTTCTGGGGAGAACCTGGGGCCCTAAAACCCTCTTCCCAGGCCCTCTAGCCCTGCCACTCTCTTGGCCTTTCTCTGACCCAGCCAGCTACTCCTCAGTCTCCTTTGCTCCATTTCCTATCTCCATGGCCCGAGTTCAGGAGGCTCCAGGGCTCTCCTTAGAACTCCTCTCCTTCTTCTTCTTCTTCTTTTTTTTTTTTTGGTTTTTCGAGGTAGGGTCTCATTCTAGCCCAGGCTGACCTGGAATTCACTATGTAGTCTCAGGGTGGCCTTGAACTCACGGTGATCCTCCTACCTCTGCCTCCTGAGTGCTGGAATTAAAGGCGTGTGCCACCACGCCCGGCTGTCTCCTCTCTTTCTTATTCTGGCAATTTCATGGTTTGATTGATTGATTGGTTAGTTGGTTGGCTGACTTTGTTTGTTTGTTTTACTGAGATAGTGTCTCACTCTAGCTCAGGCTGACCTGGAACTCACTCGATAGCCTCAACTAGCCCGTAACTCACAATGATCCTCCTACCTTAGCCTCCTGAGCCCTGGTTGATTGGTTTGAGATAGGATCTTGCTGTGTAGCCAGGAACTTTGAACTGTCAATCCACCTGTCTTAGCCTTCTGAGTGCTGAGGTACAGGTGAGCCAACCATGCTCAGCTCATTCTTGTGGCCTTAAATACCACCTAAAAGCTCCCAACTCAGGAGGCTGAGGTAGGAGGATGTTACCATGAGTTCAATACCAGCTTGGAGCTACAGAATGCGTTCCAGGTTGGCCTGGGCTAGAGTGTGACCCTGCCTTGAAAAAAAAAACCCAAACAAAAAAATTAAAACTCCCCAAAGTTCTATCTCAAGACTAGACCTCCCCAGAATTTGAGACTTACGTATCCTCTGCCTGTACCTCATCTTCAGGAGTGTGAGTTTCAAACACTTCAAATGTAACATATTGGCTGAGGGTATAGCTCAATAGCTTGAGCATTTGTCTAGCACATGTAAGGCCCTAGGTTCATTCCACCACCAGCATGGCAAGAAACCAAAACACATATAAACAAAATGGGACTGGAGAAATGGCTCATCAATGAGATACTTGCTTGCAAGTATCTTGCCTACTCACCAGATTCAATTCCCTAGCCACCCACATAAAGCTGGATGGGGCCGGGCGTGGTGGCACATGCCTTTAATCCTAGCACTCAGGAGGCAGAGGTAAGAGGATTGCGTGAGTTCAAGGCCACCCTGAGACTACATAGTGAATTCCAGGTCAGCCTGGACTAGAGTGAGACCCTGCCTTGAAAAACAAAAACAAAAACAAAAAAAAAAGAAAGAAAAAAGAAAAAAAGCTGGATGGGCGTACACACACACGCACACACAAATAAATTTTTAAAAAATTTAGAACCCCACTACACACACTAAGGCTCTTGATTCTTGGTTCTCTACCTACCCTATCCTTCCCTTCCCATAGTCCTCTCCTTCTACTAACAAGAACTAACCATAACCTATGGAATTGTTTTTAGTTCCAGTGGTGGTTTGATTCAGATGTACCCCATAAACTTATGTGTTCTGAGTGCTTGATCTCCAGCTGGTGGCAATTTGGGAATTGGACTCTTGATGGAGGTGTGTTGTTGGGGGAGGGGTTATGGGTGTTATAGCCAGCTTCCCCTTGCCAGTTGTTGGCACATCTTTCTGCCACTGCCACCTGCTGTGGCAAAGGTGACATCCAACCTCTGCTCATGCCATCGTTTTCCCTGCCATCATGGAGTTTGCCCTCAAGTCTGTAAGCCAAAATAAACAACTTTCTTCCCATGAACTGCTTTTGGTTCCGTGTTTTCTGCCAGCAACAAGACACTGATTGTGATAGTAAGATTGGTACTGAGAAGTGGGGTCTTTACTGATAGAATCTAATTCTGTAGCTTTGGCCTTTTGGAACTGGCTTTCAGGAGGAATGTAGACAGATTTGAAACCTTGGCTCTTAAGAGATGCCTTGCAGTGCTATAAGTACAGCTTCATGGACCATTCTGGTCAGAGTTAAAAGACCTGAATACAGTAAGAACTATGGGACTGTGAGGTTCAGCTTATGAGGGTGAGAAAGAACTTTGTTGTGACTGGTCTAGAAGCAGTTTGTGTGAGAGGCTTGTTGCGTTCTTCCTGCCAGTGCCCCGAGAACTTTTTCAGGGTTGCATTGCATCGAAATGGACTGGTGTGAGCATTGAAATTGGGCCAGATGATTGGAACAGCAGGAAGAGTGCAGACTCTTTTTTAGGTAGGGTCTTGCTCTAGCCCAGGCTGACCTGGAATTCACTATGTAGTCTCAGGCTGGCCTTGAACTCATGGTAATCCTCCTAACTCTGTCTCCTGAGTGCTGGGATTAAAGGCGCGCACCACCAGCCTGGTTTAATGCAGACTCTTTTTTTAAATAAAATATTTTATTTATTCATTTGAGAAAGAGAGAAAGAGGCAGACACAGAGAGACAATGTGCATGCCAGGGCATCCAGTATTGCAAATGAACTCCAGACACATGCACCACCTTGTGTATCTGGTTTTCTGTGGGTACTGGGGAATCAAACTTGGGTCCTTCTGCTTTGCAGGCAAACACCTTAACTGCTAAGCCATCTCTCAGCCCTAATGCAGATTCTTTTGAAAGTAAGGGGCCTGAAGGACTGAAGGAGTGTCCTGATCTTCATAGTAGGATTTCCACCCTGAATTAACAAGTTGGTGGCCCACCTGGTACTATGGAGTATAACAAATGCAGGAAAGAGAGGGTTATTGAAATTATAATATGGTTTTGTTTTTTGGAAATGGTCATGGGCAGTGTGAAGCAGGCTTGTTGGATTACCTGTGTGGAGTCCCAATGGAGCCATGAGGATGAACTGTGGGTTGCAGTGGAGACCCAGTGGAGATACCAGGATTATAGGATAGCTGCCAAGGACAGCTGCTGGCACCTGATGGAGTATACTTGGGGCTATGAGCAGCTGAGCTGGAGGGGCAGAATTGGAACTCCAGAGACCTATCACTGGTTAGAATTATCAGACTTGGAAACTTGTCACTGGTTAGCATTTTCAGACTTGGAGCTAAAGTTTGATATTTTCCCTATTGGTTTTAATCTTGTATTGGTTCAACTTCTCTTTGCTATGCTCAGTGCCATCTTTTGCAGTGTGAATGTTTATTCTGTGTCATTATGTTTTTTGGTTGGTTATTTTTTTTTTTTGTATTATGACTCAGTTAAAAGACCTTGGAAGCCGGGCATGGTGGCACACACCTTTAATCCCAGCACTTGGGAGGCAGAGGTAAGAGGATTGCCTTAAATTCAAGGCCATCCTAAGACTACATAGTGAATTTCAGGTCAGCCTAGACTAGAGCAAGACTCTCCCTACCTCGAAAATCCAAAAACAAAAACAAAAGACACTCAATTATTGGGCCGTTTGAACATCATTGGGATTGATAAAAACTATGGTGACTTTTAAAGTTGAACTTTTACATCATGTATTTTACATCATGTATAGTTAGCAGTTTATGGGGGTCAGGGGCAAAATGTGGTGGTTTGATTCAGGGGTCCCATATAAACATGTGTTCTGAATGCTTGATTCCTAACTGGTGGCAATTTGGGAATTGGAAACTTGTTGGAGTTATGTTGTTGGGGGCGGGCTTGTGGGTGTTTAAGCCAGCTTCCCCTTGCCAGTGTTTGGCACAGCTTCCTATTGTTGTTTGCCACCTGGTGTGGCAGAGGTGATATCCAGCCTCTGCTCATGTTACCATTTCCCCTGCCATCATGGAGTTTCCCCTCGAGTCTGTAAGCTAAACGCTTTCCTTCCACAAGCTGCTTTTGGTTAAGTGCTTTCTGTCAGCAACGAGAAGTTAAGTGCAGCAGTTCCTCTCTTTTAAATCCCAGTCAAGCTCTGCAAGCTCTGTGGGACACTTATCCCTTCAAAATAGAATCTGGCCACTTCTCACCAGCTCTCTCTCCCTACTCTGGTCCCAATCACTGTCACTTCTCTTCAGGCTGGCTCTCCCAGCCTCCTGAGCAGATTCGCTTCCAGTCTACTACCCAACTCCACAGACTGTTTCCACCCACAGCTGCAGTTATGTTTTCAAAACTTAAGTTCAATGATGTTATTGCTTAAAGCCCTCCAGTCCAGTATCTTCCTCTCCTTCTTCATATTTTTTTTGTTTGTTTTTCGAGGTAGGGTCTCACTCTAGCCCAGGCTGACCTGGAATTCACTGGAGTCTCAGGGTGGCCTTGAACTCATGGTGATCCTCCTACCTCTGCCTCCTGAGTGCTGGGATTAAAGGCATGTGCCACCATGCCCAGCTCTTCAGATTTCGTACCATGGCCTGCAATGACCCACCCTAATGGCCCTAAGTGACCCACCTGCTGCTACCATTCTGGCCTCATTCCCCATGTGCTCCATGCTGTTGCTGGAACAGGTTGGAAGCAATGTTCCTGCTGCAGAGACTTTCTATTTGTGGAGTGCTTAGACAGGTACAAATCTTGCCTATTTACCTCCTTTCCTCTGCTCATCGTAGGGCCTTTCCCATCCAACCTTCTAGAATAGTACCTTGTGTTCTCTAATCCTTTCCTACCTCTTACCCTAATTTTCCTTATCACTGACTACCACCTGACTAAATTATTTTCCAAGTATTTTGTGCATCTTTCCAGCAGTAGTAATCCTCCATGGGAGCTTTTGGTGCCTAGCACATAGTAGGAACTTGTAAACAGGGAGCATGGTGTTGGCTGAAAGAGCCTGAAGTATGTGATCCTTGGTCTGTGCATCACACTTAGCTGCTGTAGGCTTTTGGGCAATTTGAGATTCAGTTTCCCCCTGTAAAACTTAGCAGGATTAGAGGTAATATATATAAAGCACCTGAGACATGGTCAGATGGAATAAGATGGGGCTAAACAGGCCCATCGTCACTCTGTAGGCTTCTTTTCAGGAATGTAGTATTGTCTGTCAGCCCCCAGAGGGATGGCTGGTACAGCAGGTGAAGGGAACATCAGTTACAGATTCATTTTCTGTACTGTGTTCTGACCCAGAGTCCCAGTAAACACTGTACCCAACTCCAATCATTTCCATCCCAAAGCCCCTCACATGGCGGCCATGTCTGAGGTCTTGTAAATTATAACTCCTCTCAAGTCCTGCTTTGGATCTTGCAGCACCTGGTTTGAGAATCAGAGGTATTTTCTGGACTTGTGTAGCTCAGTCTGAGCTTTTTTTTGGGGGGGGGTTTCGAGGTAGGGTCTCGCTCTAATCCAGGCTGACCTGGAATTCACTATGTAGTCTCAGGGTGGCCTTGAACTCCCGACAATCCTCCTACCTCTGCCTCCCAAGTGCTGGGATTAAAGGCGTGCGCCACCATGCCCGGCTCAGTCTGAGCTTTTATGAGCCATGAACCCATGGAACCTCCTCTGGCAAATCCCCTATGTTTGAGAGGTGACCAGTGTTAGGCAGACTTGATTAGGTTGGCAGGATTTTCTCTGGCTGGGAAGGTAACATTGATTTTCCATATACCACCAGAGGGCGCCAGAGGATTCTCAGCTCAGGTAGGCTGTCAAAGCAGGAAGAGGCAATAGTGCTACTAGCTCTCCTGCCTACTCACCTCCTGAGGACTGCCAGGCAGAATAGGGCCACATTAAGGAACTGGAGGTCAGGATTCCAAGCTTAACGGTTTTTATTGTAAGCATCAGTGAGCCCCCTGACTATGAGCTCAGCCAGATCAGCCAGTCCTGCCCTCAGCTCCATATAGCCTGGGGTGGAAGTACATCTTTGCCTTTCAAGTCATTTGCCTGTGTCTGGCTTTGTGCCAGGCTGTGCTGGATTTGCCACACTATAGACAGGAAGTGGGTTTCACAGGCACAGAAGGTCTTGCCAGGTCCCTGTCCCAGACCAGCTCCATCTGGGGGTGCTTGGCTTCAGTTGCACAGGCTGTAAGTCAGAGAGAGGGCTGCAGAAGCCTGCTTCTTAGCTGAGAGGCTGAGCCAGGAAAACCTCTGGAGTCAACCCGCCAACTGTTTCTCCACAGCTCAGCTTGAGCACAGCAGCAACAACTGGCTCCAGATTTTGTCCTCAAGCTCTTGGTGGCCAGCAGGTGCCAAGGGCAGGACAGCTTAGGCAGTACTTTCAGAAAGGGTAGAGATGCCAGAGGCTGTGGGAGAAGGGATGCAAGGAGAGTCAGTTCAGTTCTTTTATGTGATTTCACTAGCCCAGTTTTTGGCCATTGTGTATGGTCCTATGGTCCTTGACAAACCCCTCAGCACCGATAGATAGGCACTTGGGCCCTGGGTATACCCTTCTCCCACCATAGTTTATAGAGATAAGAATTGCTAGAGTGATCTGTCCTGAGCCTGGCCCCTTGGAGAATCTTCTTGCCTGCTCAGGAAGAACTGTTAAGCCTATACCCATTTATCCCTCTGGTCATGGCAGCCCCTACCCAGTCCAGAATGGCAGCTCTTGGAGAGAGAGCCCTGCTTCCCCTGAGAGTTCTTGCAGCCTCTCCTGACCTGCACTGGAAGCGAGGGTCTCCAAGGTGGGTCTTCAGCACCTGGAGCACCTCTGAGGGAGGCTCCAAGCCCATCTGCTGTGCCCGATGCCAGCGCTGCAGTCGTGTGATTCCTGCCACGGTGGGAAAAGGATTTAAGTGCCACATGGAGGAGGACAGTCCAGGATAGAGGATATGGGGGGGGCACAGGTCTCTAGAGTCTCCACCCTCCATCTCAAGAGACAGGGCTCTAGAATCAGACAGGCACTTGGATTATTTCTGAGACACACAGGTGACAGAACTGGTTCAGATAAGTGCCCTGGGGCAGGGGTATCTCACCTGTACAAGGCCCATACTGCCAGGCCAGGTCAAACTGCCTCAGCAGCTCCAGCTCCGCTTCCTCCTCGCTGAGAGGCTGGCTTTCCTCCCCTGCAATGACATGCCACTCCTCAGGCCCATCCAGCCTTTGCCCTGCCCTGGCTGTCTGTTCATCCCTTTGACTGGACCATCCCACAGCCAGACCTTGGATCGGAAGCAGAGTAAATACTAGTTTTCCCTTCCAACTCCCCATCCCGTTCTCTCTGGTCCATGCGTGTCCACTCTTCCTGCCACCCCCATGCTTCCGAGACCTAGCTCGGGTGCCAGCTCCTCCTTGCTGTGCCCAGCAGGCCCCTCCCTTCTCTTCACAACAGGGTAGGAGTCAGTGACAAGCCGCTTCCGGCCCATGGCAGCCACCCAGACAGGCCAAGGAGGTGATTGCGATGAAGAGACAGGCCAGCGGGTGTGCAAGACAGCTGCAGAGAGAGGGGGGAGGGAGAGAGAGAAAGAGAGAGAAGAGAGAGAAAGAGGCCAGAGAGCGATGGGCCAGCTACGGACAGACAAGTTGACCCAGACAATCGGAGAGAGGAAGTCCCTAGGTTCCAAGGAATGACGCCTGTCCCCCGCCCCCACAAGCACACAAACATCAGAGACCTAAGCGAATGGCAGGCCGCCTCTGCGGGGCGTGGCCCTGACTTTAGCCAATAGCAGGTGGCACAGGGTGGGGGGCGGGACAGCTGCAGCTGCGTTCGGAGGTAGGAGGTAGGAGGGATTTGGCGGGGCGGGAGACCTGTCAAGATGCCCCAGACTTCACCACCTCCTCCTGCCCCTCATTGGTCTACATGGGTCCCCAGGGACATATAGAGCGTTATCCTCGGCCTCTCACTTCCCGTTTTCCCTTCCTAGGCAAATGTTCTTTTCAGCCTCACTAATCCCCATGGCCAGTTTGTAAGTCCCCTGAGCCTAGCTGGAACCTTCTACTACTGCCCATTGGCCCCAGAGCACTGTGGGGGCAGATCTGGAGGTCCAGAAGAGTTTGGGCTAATCCAGCCCGCTCCCCTGCTCCCACCCCACCCTCACCGCTTCGGGAGACCTGGCTGGAGAAGCCCTAGGCTTCAGAGCTCCTTTCTCACAGTCTAACCCCAGACACTGTTGTTCTTCAGTACTGGAAGTCGCACCCCCACAGCCTGCCTCTGACCACTGTGCGTCAGGAAGATTCCATACCAAGCAAGATACCAGAGCAGAAATCTAGTCCCCACTTCCAGTGTGCATGATCATCAGTTCTTCATTGCCTGTTTCTCATGACAATGTGCCTATGAGAAGAAAATATCAATAAACCTAACTCACACATTGCATTTACCAAATGCCAAGTACTGTTCTAAGCATTTTCCCACACATTAACTCAAAATAGACTTCAAAAGATTTTGAAAGTGGAAATTAGATTAATTGTGATCCCTGCTGTTTAGTAACAGGCATTGTGTAATGGATCCTGCCTGTGTCCCAGGAGCTCCCAGGCTAGTAGGGCAGAGGGGATGGACAGTTGTCAATGCTAGACTGTGCTTAGTAACAGAGTGTGGAAGGGAGGGTAAGCCCTCCTTTAGAAGAAGAAGGCCTCCTGTAGGAGGTAGACTGTAGTAAACAGTGTCTCTCAATTCTCCACCCATGACCTTTGTCCCTGGGGCTCCTGTCATCGCTGACTCACCCTTACTAACGCCTCCCCCTCACCAACTTCCTGGCAGCAGGCAAAAGTGCTGGCCAGTGGGAGTCTGGGAACCAGCTCTGGGACTGGCCCAGCACTAATTGCCCTCTGAAGATCCCATCCGGTTCTTCCTTCCAGGGGCACACGGGTTGATGATGCCTGCTTGCAGGCCTTTGCTTTCCTCCTTCTACTGCTCAGGGTCTATCTTAGGAAGAGGGCTGGGCTCCTGCTGCATGTGGGGACAGGTAAGAATACCAATCTGGAGAGGAGACCACAGGAAAGGAGAAAAAGGCTGGATCTCTAGGGGCCTCCCCTGCCTGGATCTCTCCATCACTTTTCTAGAGGAGGAGCTGTGGGCACACTGCACAGAGCTGGAAGGCCCTTTCCTGCCTCATGTTTGGAAAGGGCTGGGTCTAATCAACCTCCTGGACCAAGGTGGGGGGAGCCTACATCCAGGGTGAAGGAGTGATGACACGTTGGGAAAGGCTGCAGAGAGAGGTGTTGCATCCAGTTAGATGTGCTCAGTGGAGAGCTGGTTCTCAGGTTCTGTAAGACTGACCAGCCTTTTCTGGAGGGCCTCAACAAAAGGCTCTGGAGCTGCTCCCAAAGGTGTGTTGCTCCCATTTCCTGAGTCCACAAAGCCCTTAGGGAACAGGGAACCACGGGTGGGGCAGACCCCTCCTCATTCCTGGTCCCTCCCACCCCTGAAAGCCGATAGCCGTGGGGCCTGCCACCGCCCAGGGAGCGTGAAATGGGGTGTGCCGTTGGGCGGCCACAGCAGCTCCCACTGCTGCCTGGGCCTATTCCCTTCTCCCCTTTGGCAGCCCCTGGCACCCTGATCAGCTCTGTGAATGCCTGCTGGGCCATCCCTGCTGAGTGTCCCCAGTTATGCTTGGCTCAGGCCCAGCTAGCTTCTCCTACCCAACCTGGAAGATATTTCCCACTGGCTTTAGCTACCTTCAGCTTCCAGAAAGAAAGAGTATTGAGCCCAAGTACAAGAGTCCTAAGACTGGCCTTCTGGCCTGGGGTTGAGAATGCTTTCCCCAAGCAGTCCTGGGCCTTTCCCTGACCTGCTAGTATCCTTCCCCCACTTGACATCTGTTCTAAGGTACACTGGAAACTAAACCCTTGGCCTCCCATACTTGGGTCTTTTAGCCTCCTTTCCTCTCTAACCTCATACATCTCCTATCTCCTTCCTATCTAGATCTCTTCCCCTACTCAGGCAGCTTCCTGGGCCCATCTATCCAAACTACAGTTGGGTTTGGAGACAGAGCCAGGGGTCTGAGTTAGAGACTTTGTCTCAAATGGGAAGTGTCCTAAGGCCTAGGCTTAAGTTTCTTGTGTCAGCCCTGACATCCAGAAGCTGATGATGGGACTAGCAAGAGTTACCTTTGCACCTTGGGAACACACATAGCAAGCCCAAAGTCCTGAGGAGATCAATAGAGAAAAGAACTAAGACAGATGCCCAGCCCCCTTTTGAAACCCACTGCTGACTGCTCCAGGGGAAAGGGGATTAGGCCTGGTTTAGCTCAAACAATGTGACAGGATTGGGGTGGGGGCTGCTCAGCACTGCATGTACACAATACCCTGAAAGCCCTTCCCCAAGCTTTAGATGGGACTGTGAGGAGAGCCAGGTAATGCTGAGAATATGGGGTCAGGAGAAGGTAGAAGATGGGGAGCAGATGTCTGGGGCTCAGTGGGCTGTAGGGTGTGGGTTATATCCAGCTTTCCTTTCCTCTCCCTACACCCTCCTTCCTTAGGTCCTCCAGCTCTGCTACTCACCCTGAGCTGGAAATGGGGCCAGATCAGAGCATCTGGGAAGGTAGATCAATAACTCCCTCCTGTACTTCTCATACACCCTGGGCCCCATTTCTTTCCCCATGGGCCATATTCTTTCAAGAGCTCCTCCTTCTCACCTTGGTAGGTTATGGGTCTCATGGCTTAAAGGGCAGGAGCCTGGGGGAAAGGTCCCCTGGGTCTGTGATGTCTCCTTCCCTTTCCCATCACCTTCCTCTCCAGCTCTGTTCATCTCCCTTTCACCTTGGCCACCATCTCATCTTGGAAGAGATTTCGGAGATTTGAAAAAGAACCCTTCTAGCCATTCCTCACCTTGGCCACCAGGTGTCAGACTTTGTCCAGCCGGGAAGAGGTTCTAGTTTATTGATACCCAACAGCGCCCTAGGTCTTGAGCCAAAGCAAGTTGGGAAGGGGTCTCAAGGTGACCTTTGAACTAGCTAGGCTAAGGTTGAAACAGAAAGGGTTGTAATGCTAACTCAAGAGCTTTCACACAAATATCCCCCTCACTGTCCTCACCATCACAATGACAAGAGCTTTGTCCTCTGTTGGGATCTGGAGAATTGAAGGGACAAAGGCAGAAACAGTAGTGGCTCCAGAGAAGGGGGAGCTTACAGGGAACTGCCTTCAGAGTACAGGGTCAGGCTAAGGTGAGCACTCTAGGATAAGGGGAATGAGGACCTTCCCCATTTGTGTGTGTGTGTGTGTGTGTATAAGATGGGTGTTTCAGTGAGTCCCCTTGATACTGAGTCCTGGATGTTGTGTCAGTCTCTGGCAAGGTTTGATGACTTGCCGCCTCCACCTAGAACTTCTCAGTGCCCAATTCTACCTTCCAAGAAGTTGCCAACTCTTTAAAGTGACAGTCCTCCTTCTTGTGTCACTCTCTCAATCAGGTGCCAATGAGGTTTCTAATGCTCCTTGTGCTCTCTGGAGATGGATAGAGGAGAGCTTCCTTCTCTAGCCTTCCTAGGAACATAGGACTATAACACTACAGGGCCCCAGGTTGTCTTGATTTGATGTTTACCTGTGACTAGTTTCTGACACTAAGGCTGTGCTTAAGAGGTGAAGCATAGATAGCCAAAAAGATCTCATCAAATCTCTCAAAGCAGGTGTAGATAACCAATGACAGATGTACAAGGAATACTGATAACCTTATCTAAAACAGAAGCTACCTGTCCCGTGGTACTGGCATTTCCATAAGAGGCTTTGTGGAATATGGTGCTAAAATCCAAAGGGAACAGCCTGTAACCCATCACCATGCTTGGGAACTATTAGAGAGAGATTTTTTTCATTATTCTTTTTTT
>PVHP010035489.1:0-18429 GCA_004024765.1 Zapus hudsonius
TCCCATAGCCTCTCCCCTACCTCCACTGTTTCCTCGTCACCTCTTGGAAAGCTGGATCACAGGCCTGGTCCTCACTCTGACCCAGACTTCAGGGCCACTGGGGCTCAAGGCTTCCTGACCCTGCTGACTACCCCTCCTAGGGGTCTGTGAACTCCATAAGGGCTGGCAATTGGGGACCAGCCAAAGAGGAGGATCACATACTTGGTGAAGAAATAGGCACACTGTCCCTCTGACAGATGACGTATAGATTCCCTTCCCCTGCCATCTTTACCACACTGGACTTGTTGGCCAATTTCTCTCGACAGGGTCCACTCTCCTACCACCCAGGCCTGGCCACAGCTGTAGGCCCGTGTTGGAGCAGGCAGCATAGGGATGGCCATTGGGAGACTTGGTGGTTAGAGCTGGGGAGAGGGTGCTGAGGGGACCAAGAGCCTTTTTGTGAGTGGGGACAGCATGAAGCCTGGTGATGAGCATCTGTGTATCCCTGATTGAAGTTCCTGGCTTGAGCAATCCTTCTGTACCCATCCCTTGCTTACTCTCAGCCTCTTCCTCCCTCCCCTGCGGTACCCACTGGTCGCAGATACCCAGAGTGTTTCTCTGGGAAACAGCCCCAGGGATAGCTCTGTTGCCAGGCGACCTGCTGGGCTTGGTGCCCACTGCCCAGCCCAGGAAGATTGTAGCCCCTCTGACCATTGGTGACTGCTGGGTGGCTCATGTCCCAGCAGTCAGTGCAGCCCCATTTTGTCATCCTCATAACCCCCCCTGCTGGGGCCGCGTGCACAGTTCTCATAGCCTGGCGGGATTCTTTGCCCCTACTCTCGTCACACTCCAGGAGTGCGACACAGAAGCGCCAGCACACCACAGGCAGTGAGTTGCAAGGCTGGCTGTTGCATTTGGTGTCAGTTGTAGGTGCTCTATGGTAGCACGGCTTTGGCCACAGGACACAGTGGCTTCCCTAGGCTGGTGAGGGCTGGGTCTCAGATGGTAGGGTGGGGCTCCCAGAACCCCAGCATTCCTCAGAGGCCTGACCTGTACATGGTTGCTCATGTGAGATCTGCACAGGGGCTTTAGGCATGGGCAGTGCCAGGGGTATTAGGAGGTAGGACAGAGCATTGGGCTCAGGGCATCTCTGCTGTGGAGGAAAGAGTCCCTCCTCTGAGAAGCATTGTGCTGGCTCCTGGGGGACAAGCCACTGCTCTGCGAAGTGAAGGCCAGCACTATGTTCTGATCTCAGCCTAGTCCCTGTGGAGAAGGAGGTCTCCAGTCACACATCATGGTCCTTTCTTCGAGGATAGGGGTGTCCCTTGACCCTTTGTCCCTGTCATCTTGGGACACTTTGCCTTACTGGGAACCCACATCCCAATTCCAAACTTTGGACCCAACCATGGCCTTGCACAACAGCTGATCACGAAAGCCACAGTGTAGCAGCCCCTCCTCCTTCCTTCTTAGGGCATACGAGACCTGAACCCATAGGAGACCCTTCCCACCCTTAGCTGGGTCCACTTGCCCCATTGTGCCCTCCACCGCATGCAGGAGGGAGCCTCGAAGCCTGGGCGTATGCTACCTCTGCCTAGATCGCATCTCTTCTCCAGACCTTCAGCAGCACCAGGTTCTGTGCACACCTTAGCTATGGCTCTTGGCTGATACTGTCCTATCCAGTCCCTGCTGCCAGCTGCTCCCAGGACAGGGGTAGAGCCTCAGTGACCACATCCTTGTCTCCAGCATGAGCACAGCTCAACTGGGTGGCTATAGTTTGGGGAGCTGCTCCCCACTCAGAGACCCATAGGGGAGGCTGGTGGTTCCTACTCAGCACCAGGAAGACCTGCTTAACCAAGAGAAGGTTGGCTCATCCAGTAGTGAGATTGTCATCACTGTAAGGTAACCATACCACGGCTGCCCGACCATGTTTGAATGCCTTGAGGAAGGAGACTGCGGTGGTGAGGGAGTTGCTGTCCTCAGCTTTACGGCTCTGGCATATGGGAGTTCATGATTCTGCCATGAAATCAAACGGAAAGAAGCCCCCAGCACTGTGCAGGGAAGGGAAACAGCCCGCTGGCAAAAGCCGGAGCAAGGAATCTTTTTTTCTTTGAAATATTAAAGCAACATGGCCTTGGGTTTTGGGTGGGAGGCCGGAGAGCCTCCCCTAATTTCTCCCCCCCCCCACTGCCCCTCCCTGCCCCCAAGGCCTCCATTTAACTCCAAAATAGCTTTAATTAAAAATGTGCCAGAGTGTTCACAGGCTAAATTACTGTATTGCAGTTCGTATTTTCCTTCTCACATCGGCTTTAAAATTTCAACACAGCTGCTTCCTCTGCGATGATTCATCCCGAGACTCCGCACACATTATTTTTCCTGTGGATTCTCTGGGCCCAGCCGGACTCCAGTGGGGGGCAGCTGTAATTGATGCTGGGGCCTCTGGTTAGCACCCTGCTGGGCTGATAAATGAAGCCTCCAGCACACGCCAAGAAGCCAGCTTCATGAAAGAGCCAGCCAGTGGCCTGTGCTCTCTCATGCGGGCCAGAGGCCCTTCTGCGGCTATGGAGGGAGGCTGTGGTCCAGGCTGTGGCTGTGAAGTGCCCAGCCAGCCCTCCTCTCTGCCTTGCCCTTAGGTCTACCTTTCCCCCATCATGTCGGGTATCACAGGGCTGCTGACTGACCCAGGATTTGTACCAGACATAGGTGGGGAAGGACTTCCTGGCATGGATGCTCTGTTAGTTTGCTTAGGCTGTTGAATTCCAGGCTCTCAGTCCTGGAGACGGTAAGTCCAAGATGAAGGTGTTGGCAGGGCTGGTTTCCCTGGAAGCTTCATTCCTGGCTTGCCCTTGGCATCTCTGCATCCATCTCCTAGTCCCACTGCTCTTTGTCCTAACTCCCCTCTCCTCCTTAGTGTGGGTGATATGTGCATGCGTGTGTGCAAACGGGCATGCCCTGTGGGCATGTGTGCAGAGGCTGAGGACACCCAATGCCCTCCATTGCTCTCTTGGCTTACTTCCTGGAGATAGTCTCTCACTGAACTCACTCGTTGAGCCAGAGGTCTCCTGTCTCTGCCCTCCTCAGTGCTGGGCTAGAAGCAGGCACAGCCACATCTGGCAAATGCAGGTCCTCACGCTTGCTCTCATCTGCTGAGCCATCTTCCCAGCCCCCAATTCTTCTTTTTCATGAGGACACCATTCACCTTGGATGAAAGCCTATCCCGATGACCTTACTTTAAGTTGATTGCCTGTGAAGACCTTATCTCCAAAGGGACCCCATCCTGGAGTTAAGACTGGGGATCAGGATTTACAAATTGGAGATACAGCTTAGCCAGCAGCACTGGTATTGGCTCGTTGTGGGTGTTGGATGTATCTGAGCTCAAACTGTCTATGTCCCAGCGCTAACCCATGGCTTCAGGTGACATCTTTAGTCTCCCTAGTTGTGACCCAAGGGTGATGGTAACATCTAGGACAGCACCTGGTGCCCTTGGAAAGGCTGGTTAGTGCCTACCTTTCTGTCTCTTTGTGGTCCTGAGGGCCTGGGCCTTTCCCTCTGTGCCAGTGACTCTGGCCGCCCATGAATGAGGAGGCACAGTGCATTGTCCTTTGTCTGAGTTCAGGAGCGGTGGGGGACAGGGACCCATCTGTTGTCATCTAACCTCCTTGTCGACACCTCATTTTTGTTCCCTGCATCCCTGAAGAGGACGGGTCTGTGCTAAAATGTGGATCCCTCCAGAGTTGCAGGACTGGTGGCAGTTCATCTGGTCAGTATCACTTTCTAACCAGCTCAAGGCGCCCTTGTTCTGCCCATGTGATGTCTGGGCTGTCCACCTGGTCTCTCGGAGCCCTGCGCCTCTGGAGACTTAAGAGACTTTCTTACCAGTAACCCAAGTCTCTGGTCTTCTCCTGCCAGGAAATCTGTCTCTCCACTACTAGGAGCCCACTTCCCAACTATGCCTCAAGATGCTGGGCAGAGCAAGCCAGGCAGTAGGATGAGGGACTAAAAATTCTGTCCTGTGCCTCAACATGGGAGGCTTAGGGAGCCAGGCCTAGACCCTAGAACCAGAGCGCCTGGTTCAGATCTCACCAGTGCTACCTATCTGCCCGAGGCCATTGGGCAACTGGTGTAACGTGTCCTTGACTTTACCCATCTGTCAAACCAGGCCACTAATGGTTCCTGCCACATGTTATTCAGGGGGTTAAAGGGCAGTTGTGGAAAGTAGTAAGGCATGGGACTGACTGGCTGTGAGGACACTTGCTGGACCCCAGAGTGTGTGCAGCGAGCAAAGCCCCAGGAATTTGGCGAGCTCTCTGACTTCCTCAGCTAGAGTGGGATTTGCCTGTTGTAGGTCTGCGCCCCTCCAGAGCCCCCCACTGGCCTATCTCTTGCTCATCTCACTAGAACAAGCAATGAACCCATGGGAGACCTGGAAAGTGGGTGATGGTTCTTATGAGGGGACCTGGTTGTGCACTGTGTGTCCCACTCTGTCATAGGCTGTATGGTTCTGGTTGTCTCTAAACAGTCTCAACAATGGGCTTTGGAGTATGAAATTGCTTGGGGACTTGAGGAGGGCATGGCAGCTGCACAGAAGTGACACTAGCCACATGGTTCCTCTAGTCTCAGCGCCTCATCTGGGTGCTAATGAGGAAGAAGTCTCAGGGCCCCCTGCCAAAGCTGCAGCCCTTTTGTTCCTAATGGCCCGAAAATGAGTTCTCTTAAGATTAGAGAGCAAGGGAGAGCAGATCCTGGTGGCGTCACTGGGTCTGTCTCCCCCTCTCCTGTCTGATCTGGCTGGAATCTTGGGGGTATTGCTACACCCCTCAGGAGGGCTGCTGTCCCTGGAAGGGGTGAACTCTGAGCAGTAGGTGCACGCCATGTAGCATGGGCTCAGCTCATTCTTACTGAATTCGTAGTTGCTAATGTCAGACACGCCTGCGAGTTCCTGAAGCCCTGGCCCTGAGTGAAGCCCCACTGTGGCCCAGCTGAGGTCCTAAGGCTTTGGCCACTTTCTGCCCAAGGAGAGTCCTAGGCAGAGGGTCCGGTCTGGGTTGTTTGCTGGGTGGCACTGTTCTCTCGCCTGCTAGCCGCCCTGTCCCTAGGACCATCCAAGAAGCCAGCTCCATCTGGAGCTGCTGAAGGGAGAGGGGTTTGCAGTGATGCTGAGGGGAAGGAGGGTTGAGTGCTGTGTCCCCTCCCCACACCCCTTCCCTTCCTGGGAGCTGACTGCCACCAGGGTGTAGTGGATGTACTTAGATTCTCTTCAGGACCTGCTCAATTCACACTTGACAGAATAACAGTTCTTCTTGCCATCTGTCATGGACACGGGGACTGGGAGGACCTGTACTTTGCAGTGGTACATCTGCATTTCAAGGCTAAGGAAGGCTCACCAAGGCCTGGCCCACTGGCCTTAGGTCAGATGGACCCTGGGCTGGGTTTCTGTATGGACTGTGCGGTCCTTCAGGCCTGCATGAGTGGCTGCATGGGAAACTCCCAGCTGTCATGGGACTCCAGCAGGGCAGGGCCTATGGGTGGGAAGGGCAGGGCAGGGCCTATGGGTGGGAAGGTGTTGACTCAGCTTCCATACTGCCCTGCTCTGAGACCCTCTCTCTTGCTGGTCCTCAGGCCTCAAGTGGCCTTTCCTTTGTCCGTTTCTCCCAGCCCTGAGATGCCTGCCTCACACTTACCTCCTGGGGCATCTGTGCTCCAGCATTATGAATGTACAAGGCCAGGTAACTCTTACAGGGACTGTTTTGTGCATTGTTGGATGTTTGGTGGCCTCCATGGCTTATACCCAGCACCCCAGGTGTGACAACCCCACATGTCTTAGATATTACCAGATGTTCCCCAGGTGCAAATTCATCCCTAGCTGAGAACCACTGATCTATAGCAGCATGATTGTGTGCTGGCCTGGGGCTGCCTTGCCACGGCAGCCAGAAACCAAGGTCATTACAAAGTGCCCATGCCAGTGCACAGACCTGATGGACTGACGTGTGGATGCAGCCCCCAAGTCCTTCCCTCCTACCCACCTCTTGGCCTAAGTAGGACCTACTGGTGCAGTGCCTGCCACATAGCACCCATGGGTGCCATCTTCTGTGGAGATCATTGCTTTGCTTTCATTGTTCTCCTCTGGGGAACCCACCTGGGAAAGGTAACAGCCCAGATTTCAGTGGGCTTCAGTGTGGATCAGGTCCATGGAACCCAGATCAGTCTGTGGTCCTTGTTGGCTCTGGTGGGGGAGAATGGCTTCCCTGAGGCCTGGAGTCCTCCCTCACCCTCAGTCTTCCTCTGCTGCCCATTGTGTTCCCTTTGCTTCCAGTGGGACCAGCCTTGGCAGTGAGCTAACAAGCTGTTTGTGTCCAGTATTTCCTGGGTGGAGCGAAGCTTTCAGGCTGCTGAGGCCCAGGTATATTATTCAGCATCCAGACCATTAATTACACTATGCTGGCCAACCCTGGGCCCTCCCACAGGATGGAGAGGCCATCGACCCGGGAGGCTGGCCCATAGGTGGGGATGGCAGTGGTAGAAAGTGGGGCCTAAGCTCCCTCCTGCCCCTTAACCCGGTGGTCTTGTGGACTGGTCACTGTCTTGTATGCGCCCACAGCGGCTGCTCCTTCTGGTATTTTCCTCTTGAGTTCTTACCCTCCTATGATGGAAGCATGCTTGTCCCCTGCTATAGGAAATGCTCATCCTTAAGAGGGAGCCCTGTGAGTCATGTGCCACCCCTGGCCTTCCACCATGCCACACTGTGGGGATACAGAGTGTGAGGACCCTGTGCACATGTTAGGTGCCTTGGAGACAATCGGGGAAGGAAGAGCCCTGCAGGTACCCAGGCCCCAGTGAAAAGACCATCAGCCACACTGCCCCCACCTGGGCTTTAGGTCAAGTCCAGAGTAGCTGGAGAGGCTCCACTGAGGATCTCTGTTCCACCTGCTTCTGCCCAGGGCTCTGGGCCTTTTGGTCTTAGTGGCCCCTGCAGGTAGGCCACTGTGCAGGAAGACACTGGGTACCCCTCGGTGCCTGCCCTCCTGCCCCAGCTTCACCAGGCAGGGCACACTGTGAACATGTGACTGCTGCCATAGACGGCACATTCTAGAAGATGACGATTCCTGGACTTGGGAGGGATGAGAGGAACTCACCCTAGCTGAGTCCAGGAAGGGTCCCTGCCAGGGCCTCCAATCACCAATGTTCTCCAGCAAGAAATCACAGGGATATGGGCCAGATAGGTTGCCAGCCTCTTTGCCTCCATGGCCCATAGCCCTTTTCTGTCTAGCACTCCTGTTTAACAGTGCTCACAGGATTTATGCCCCCCCCCCCCCGCAAACCCCTGAGGCTCTGCAAACAGAAATCCTTAGAAGTGGGAAGGCAGTGGATTGGCCACTCCTGCCACCCAGGAGCCTCTGGTGGCATCAAGGCCCTCACAAGGTCCTGGAGTAGCCAGGAGCCACACAGCAAGTCTGTGCCAGGCTCTGAGGGCCCTGAGCAGAAGCCTGAGCTGTCCTTCACTGGGGCCCCGCAGCCTCCCAGGTCTCCTTGTTTCTGGTCCAGAATTCTTTTCCAGGTTGTCCTTCAGAAGTCCTCCGAGTGGGCCTTGTGTGTCCTGGCTGAGGCTTGCAAGGCGGAGGACCACAGCTTCAGCCCCCTGGGCAGGCTGAAAATGCACTGTGGGTGAGGGAGACCCATTCTCCTGGGAGCTAGGGAACCCCCCCCCAACAGGGAGACATAGGCAGGTAGGGGAGCTCGAGGCCACGCGTACCATGATGCCCAGAAGGCCCTGGAGTCTGCTTCCCTTCAAGATGGAGCTCAGCCTGCCCAGGGATGGAGATGGTGAACAGCGGCAGTTTTAATTTGGATTTAAGTGCAGCAGTGGTTACTCATTTGATGCGTCATTACTCACATTGCCCCTTAATGAGCGATTGTGTGCATTTTTTTCCTGCCTGGCTTTGTGGCTTGCTAATAAAGTTCTGTGGACATGCAAATATTTATAGATGCTCACCCAGGGCAGGGGAGAGGGAGCTGCGTATTGCTGATTGAAAATCCCATCCCCACAACTTGCACATATCTCTTCTGGGGGAGTCAGAAGGGTGGGGGAGGGGCTGCAGCACAAGCCAGTGTTTTAAGTAACAGCTCCTGGCTGCTTAGGAGCCTCTTTGATTGCAGCAGAGAGGCCCTGGCCCAAACATAACCCTGTGTGTGGGTGAGGACCTGCTCCCTGGGCTGGTGGGAGAGAAGCGAGGCTGCAAGCTGTGCTGGCCCTCCTGGTTCTGTGGCCACATGCACATAACTCTGCCTGCCTCTGGCTCTGGCTAGGTGACAGGGATGTTCTCACAGTGTGGCAAGACCTGCTGGGTGTGGTCAGGTGGGGACATTTGGAGGCTGAGGAATGATGGCTTTCTCTGAGGGAGACTGTTTTTGTAATGGGCACAGAGAGTTGGCCATGGCTGTGGGACTTTTGAGTGGAGTTGGGATATGCCCTCAAAAAGGGCTGGTGGCTGTGGTGGGTGTCACCTGTGGTGGGTAAGGGGTGCTAGGCCCGCTTGAGTGCTCTCTTTTTGGTACCTGATGGTAGGGGGCTCTACTTGATCTGACCCTTGGTGGGTCTGGAAGGATCGACATTAACAGCCTCTTGGATAGCCCTGGCTGGACTCAGTCAGGGACACCACCATTGCACTTGATGGCTAAAGATCTTCTCTAGGGACAGCCCTGTACAGATGGTGTTTGCAGCACCATGCCTAGGATGTGCTCAGGAGGCGAGTCCTCACTGTTCCTTCTGTGTATCTTCATGACCTTGGGTCACATCCTGGGACAACCAGAGGCTGAGGAAACAGTCCCAACCCCACATGCCTGCCCTTGGCTTTTGAGCAAACAGACTGACAGACTCCTTGTGCACCCCTCACCCTGTTGGTGAGCTTCCATGACAGTTTCTTGGCATGTTCACTTGTGTGTGCGTGTGTGTGCATGCGCATGCGTTTAAAGGGTGGACTATCCCATCTTCCCTCTGGTGGCCTCGGGGGTACATTTGTCCCCTGACTTTCCATTGCACTTCAGCACCTGCATAAAGTCAAGCCCAGGAGCCCTGGCGCAGGGTGGTGGGAGATGGGACCCAGGGAGACCCCATGAAAATGGGCCCAGTGGTTGGCAGGAGAGCCGGGATGTGTGGAGGTTTCCCTCTGACTTGGTGAGGGAACTGAGTGGGAAGAGGGGACCCCACACAGGGCTGCTCCATCCCCTCTTTGCCAGCCCCAGCCTGACCTCCTCCCTCCACAGTGTTTAGGAACTCAGCAGCCTGCTGATTTATGGGCATTCCTCTGCATTTTATCAGCCCGTCGTCCACTTGCTCTCAGTTCCTTTGAAGTCTTAGTGGCCTAGGAAGCTAAGCTGGGTGGGGAGGAGGTCAGCGCTGACCAAGGCTCACTGCCATGGAGCTCACTAGCTTCTGAGGTCCGCAGGCCTGTCTAGGGGTTTGCTCCTAGGGGAGCCACTTCCCGCCAGCATGCGTGCTTGTTCTTTCTCCTTCATACTCACCTCCCTCCCTGGCACTGGTTCTTGTGGGGAGGAGTTTCCTATGTGATGAAGGCAGCCTGCAGAGTCCACAGAGCCCCAGTGTGGCAGAGGCCTTGCTGGAGGACAGGTCCCAGGAGCTGGGTAGGGTATCCCCTAGCTCTGGTACTGCCATGTGGGGACCCTAGTGTGGTAGGACGCTGGAGCAAGGGAACCAGTCCTTCAACACTGGGGATATTTGAGAGTCCCTCTCTGGTGGGTATGCTGATACCTGCCTGTAGGGACAGACTGAGGATATAAAGAAGGGGATGGGAGGCTGACAGGGATCTGTGCTTGAGCAGACCTGCTGCTGGGTGTGTGTGTGGGGGGACCGCTATGCCTAGGACACTAGAGACTAGAAGTGTTTGGGTCAAGGTGAGGTTGTGGTGTGAGGCTCCTTGACCCCTCAGCCACACTATCTCTAACCCTGTCTCTCTTTCTACTGTAGCAGGCGGGCTCTGGAGAGTTCCGGACGCTTCGGAAAGGCTTCTCCCCATACCATTCAGAGTCCCAGCTTGCGTCCCTGCCACCTTCCTACCAGGACGTCCTGCAGAATGTAAGTGTTCCCGCTCCACCACGTCCGGAACCTTTGTCTGAGCTCCAGAGGAGATTCACGGAGCTGCCAGGCTGGTGGCCACGGCTCAGCCAAGACTTGGGCTCTTGTCTGCAGCCCCAGTTATGTCCTGGGCAGCTGTGGGGAGCAGCCAGCCAGGGCTCCAGCCCGGAGCTCCGGGAGGAGCCCTGCTGGGAGGTGACAAGGTGAAGTCTTGGCTGCTGACCACACAGGGCAATGTCAGGAGGCCACACTAGAGGGCTGTGCAGCTCCTGAGCCTGCCACCTCTCCTGCACAGCAGCCAGAGGAAGCCCGAGGGTTAGGGCTGGGTCTGTACCAGACCAGACTTTGTAACTGATGAGAGGAGCTCTGAGTTGAAGTGACCACCAGAGACCTCCAGGCTCATCTGTCACATGCCCACCTAGGCTCTGACCTGTCCACAGTCAGCTCCCACGGTGTGTCTGCTTGACTCGCTGCTGCTCCCTATGGGTAGGTGAGACTGTCATCCATCTTCTGTTGGGAGTCTTCACCTGTCCTCCTTACAGAGTGGCCCCAGGCCAGCTCTGATCCCTATTTACCTCATGGGGACAGTGAAGGCCTCCACCTTCTTTGGGTTTATACAAGCACTATTGCCGGCTGTGCTCAGAATGGCCGCTGGTAGCAGCGTGGGCTCCCCAGCTCCTGTCTGTCTTTCTTGGCGTCCCTGACCTCCGCTTCTCTGGCCTCGGTGGGCCACAATGCTGGCAGAAGAGGGCTCATGGCACTGCTGGCAAGAGCCACTTCCGTTTCTCTTCTGCGGCCCGGCCACCATCTCCAGGAGCACAGCTGCCCAAGCTGAGCAGGCAGCCAAGCCCGCTGACTGCAGAGAATCCAAATATTTATCCAGGAGCCTCGTGGCCCATTGAGGCCCTAATTGCTTTGTGGTGCAGGGCTCAGAGCTCAGCAATGCTGCCTGGGAAGGAGCTGGTTGCGTGGCCCTCCTTTACCCTGCCTGCCCTCCATTCTTGTGGGGAAGGACTGAGATGAGCCGGCGCTTACTGAATGCTGCGAACTGAAGCCCTGCAAGTGATCTCTGTGCTGGAAAGTACGGTGTTGGCTCTGGCCATGGGCCAGCCCACTCCCCTGTATAGTCTCATAGAGCTGACAGGAGCCTGGCAGGAGGAGGAAGTTTCTGGAAGGCTTCTTGGAAGAGGCTGTGGGAGGGGCTCATGTGCCTCACTTTACCGGAAGGGCTTTCACCTTGCTTTGCAGGAGGCTGGTGTGGAGAGCCTGGAGGTCAAGGGTCAGTGTGGGAGGGTTGCTGTTCCCCGAGGCAAGGGGCACAGAGCAGTGGAAGCCGGGGTGGCAGGCAGACCTCAGGGGTTGATTGCTCTGTGGAGGTCTATGTAGGCACAGGGTTGGGCCCTCAGTGATGGCACCTACTCCACTACCGGGCTAGTCCCCACAAGGTCCAGGGCTCAGTGAGGGCAACAGGCTGAAGCAGGCGAGAATGCTGAGGTAAAACTGGGTGAGTAGGGCCCTCCCTGCCCTGCCCTGCCCTGCTGGCTGCCAGTGGAGCCCAGGGAGGAGGTAGTTTGTAATCCCAGCCTCCTGACAGGAGGATTAAGGCTTGGACAGGCACCTCAGGGAAGCTGGTCTCCACACTTCTCAGTTCTAGTGCTGCACAGACGCCCTCCAGGCCCAGGCCTCGTGGTAGACGCTATCCTTGAGCAAGCCATTTTCTCCTCACTGTCTGTGTCTGTGAGATGGGCACCCGGAAGCAGCTTCTGCCAGGGGCTGTTGTAGGCACTTGGTGTTGACCCACGCAGGGCAGGGTCTGGCTGGGCCTGCAGGGGTGGAGTCCTGACACCCCCCCCAGCATAATCGTGTTGTGCAGTGGTCAGTGCTTGTGGGGAGCACCAGGCCCTGTCCTCACTGATGTCTGCTCAGATGGTGGGCCAAGAGGGCTGGATTCTGCCTACCCCTGTGTTCTTCCCACTGCTTCCTGGGGTCGGGCAGTTAGGGACGAGTACCAATGGGGGCACAAGCAAAAGAGGTTCTGGGTGAATTGGGACAGGGTGGCAGTGCCCGCAAAGAGGGGTGTTGGGCACCCTAGGGTGAGGAGCCAGGCCCAGTCCCAGGCCTCTGGACCTCTTATTTAAGTGGCTGGCACCCCCTGCTGGCCAGTGAGGAGAGTGTGGCCCACCTCCAGAGGCAGTCAAGGGAGACACTCCCCACCCCTCCTAACTGGTTTTCCTACTTCACAGCCTGGGCTAGAGTTAAGAGATGTAGCTCATGAACATCCTTCAGGGCTCTGGATGCATCCTGTGGCGCAGGACCATTTCTGTTATTCACAGATGGAAATCTGGGCTCAGAGTAGTCTGGGCCAAAGTAACCTGGTCGCCAGGCTCATGGAAGGCTCTGGGTCTGAGGGTGACCACAAAGCCCTGCTGGGATGGTGTGGTGGCAAGACTTGGCCGGACAGGATCCACAGTGACAGTCCTGTTTAGTTCCTCTGATTGCTGGAGGGGTCCTCAGGGACTCGTGTCCTGTGAAGGAATGAACCGTCTCTGGCCAGGGTGTGGAGTTCACAGACATCCCGTGGCCCCGGCTCTGGGGTCTTCCCCTGCTCACTTGTTCCGAGGGCTCTTGGTGTTTTCTCGTTGCCCTGACGTCCTTGGCACAAGCCCTGCTCCCTACCTGTGGCCACCTGGAAGGAGGGAAGCTGGGTGTGGGGCAGATACTGACAGGCTGGAACTTGCTCTCCTGCGCATAGGCACTGGGCACCTTGGGGGCTGACTCGCCTTTGGGTGGTCAGGACTGGGCTGGGCGGCAAGAGCTGGGAGTGGGACTTAGGATGGACTGTGAGAGGCCAGCCTGCCTTCCTCCCTCAGCCTGCTGTTGGGTGATCCTCCTAAGCTGCCCTTGCTTCCTCTGAAGAACAGACCATAGAGTCTTGCCACACTGCTGCCCTACAAGCCACCCCGTCATCTGCTCAGGTTTCACCCATGCCTCTTCTCCCTGTCTCCTGGCCACCATCTCCTGCCTGGGTGCTGGCCCCACCCAGCAGCCAACCAGCGGAGCTGAGATGTTCCATTCTTTCTGCAGGCCCCTGCCTGCCCTGTACCCGAGCTGCCCTCACCGCCCTCCACAGGCTACAGCTCTGCGGGACAGAAGCCCGAGGCTGTTGTACACGCCATGAAGGTAAGAAGCACCTGGCCCTGCTCTATGCACTGTGGGACCTGGGACAGTCCCTGAGCATCTGAGATTGGGGGCTACATCTTAGTGAGTGGCCGAGGGGCATGGCTGCCTGGGGTACTAGAAGGGTCTTGTGTTGGAAGCAGACACAAGCGTGTCCCCTGTCTACCCTGCTTGAGGTGCTGCAGCTGGGGAAAGAGAGGCCTAGGGTGAGGAAGACAGGCGCTCCCCTAAAGCCAGAGGTTAGTTAGGGTGGAAAGGAGTGCCTGGGCCTCCAGGTGCCGGCAGGCAGTTCCCAGGAGGCTCCAGTGCCCTTGGGTGAGCTCATACACCTGCAGCCTTGTTCCAGCACCCTTCCCCTTGTATCCGTGCCATGCACTGGTATGGGTCATCTTGAATCCTCACACACCTCCACAGGCCCTGCCCATCATGCCCTCTCCCTGGGGTCTGGCTCTCCTAACATTTGCTCCCTTCAGGTCCTGGAGGTACATGAGAACCTGGACCGGCAGCTCCAGGACAGCTGTGAGGAGGACCTGAGCGAGAAGGAGAAGGCCATCGTGCGGGAGATGTGCAATGTGAGGCGCTTCCTGGGCTGGGCCGGGGGCACTGGGTGTGGATACCCCTTCCATGTGCGACTCGGTTCTCCACTTACCCAGCTGCAGTTGGGTGGCTTAATTAGACGAGGGAGGGAGAGGATGGCAGGCTCTAGGAGTCCTGCCCTCTGCCTCCTAGAACCTGACCACTTGCCAGGTCTGTCCCTCCCCACAACTGCCATGCTGGGGTGGAGGGAAGAGGCTGTGGATAGTCTGAGCTATGGTCCCCTGGGTGTCCAGCCCCCAGGCTCACTGGTGCCCCCTGGTGGCATCTGGCCTCACACTTAGTACAGTGGAATGGATGCTCTTGTGTGTGGGCCTCCAAAGCTGGGGCTGAGAGAACCTTCGACCACAGCAGTGAAAGGTCTTGCAGGGTCTGAACCTGGGGCCTAGGAGGGGTCGAACTACAACTCAGGTTGCTTCCTGGGTCTGTTGGCCTCACAGGATGACTGTGAGGTCGAGCTGCACTTAGTGACTTGCTGGGGAAGTAGTGACCCGTGAGGGTGGCCAAAGCCTGGGTCTTAGCATCTCTGGCCTCCTACAGCCTCAGCTTCTCTTCCTGGCCCCATGGACTCAAGGGCACAGGCATTGTGCAGGGCAAGACAGTGGGCACGTGAGGCCTTCCACTCACATCGTGTGCCTCCCTCCCCACAGGTGGTCTGGAGGAAGCTGGGAGACGCCGCCAGCACCAAGCCCTCTATCCGGCAGCACCTGTCTGGTAACCAGTTCAAGGGGCCCTTGTAGGGCCAATTCCTCCGTGATGCAAACTGGCCCTGCCTGGAGCTCCAGGTCTTAGACCTGGCAGGACCCCCAGCCTAGCCACTGCCCTCCTCTGTGGTGAATTGTACATAGGACAAGGTCCACTCTGCCTGCCCTGGTGTGACACTGATGGCCAGGCCTCCACCTTCCACTGCCCTGCTGGCAAACCAGGGAGAAGCCGCTACTCACTGGAGCAGTGGCCTGCTTGGCCTTGCTCTGAGCCTCTTGCTCCATTAGCAAGAGGCTGAAGGCTACTTCTGGGATACCAGGATTATGTCCTGCCCTCGATGGAGGGCCATCTCATCAAGAGGCCACCAGAGCCCCAACCATGACACAGATGGCACCCTTCCTGCCCCCTGCTGTGGCCAGGACCCTGGCTCACGGAGCACTCACTGGGTGCTGTGAGCCATGTGCCCATGACTGGCTGGCTCCAGGCTCCCAGCCCCCTTGTCTGATGCCCAGCCCTGGGAGCTCAGGGTACCCTGCTATCTGGGGGTCAGCGACCAGCCCCCTTGATACCAGCTGCTCCTTTTTGGAGACTATCACTCCCATAATGTCTCCCAACCTGCACCAGGCTTAGTTTTTTCAGGCTTCCTGCCAGGTTCCCCTTCTGTGGTTTACAACAGCATAGGATACAATACAGCCTCACGTGTCTGGGCTGTGGTGCTGGGTCACTGGTCAGCTGTGGCCTCCCTTGAATCACTATGGACAGAGTTCTCTTTGGGAAGTAAGGAGCCTGACTTGGTTCTGGCTTTAATTTGTTGTGTCACTGTTAGCAAGTCACCCAGGTGGAAGACGGGCTAGCTGAGGCTCTTTTTTGCCTTGCTCTGTCCATGTCCGCAGACCTCTGTCCTCATTGGCAGCCAGAGATGCAGTGTGGTAGACCTGCTGGTAGGCAAGTGGGTAGGTCACTTCCTCTCTGATCCTTGGTGTCCTCAGCTGCAGTGGCAGCACTGGGCCCTCCTTGTACCCGTGTGAGCCTCAGCGTACACGATCACCTGTGAAGCGTAGCAGGGAGGTTTTCTAATCCAGAGTGAGGCCCAGAGGAAGTGGGTGATTTTGTGGCACGTTACAAATGACATCTGAGGACATGGCTCACTCCTTCAACGCTTCCCCCCTCTTCCCGAGAGTGCCATGCAGCAAACACTCGAGGAGGCCATGGAGGTCTTTGTCATGTCCTTCAGGCTTCCACAAATGAAGGGAACAGGAGTGTGTGTGGGCGGGCAAATGACACCCACGTGCCACTTCCCAGCCAAGGACCCCATTATGCTGAGCAGTTGCCTTTGCTGTCTTCACCCTCGTGTCCTAGACTCTCAGGGGAAAGGCCCTCTGTGTGCCCACGGAGTGCTCTGCCTATTGCTCTTGCTGTGCATGTCATCAGGTAGCTCTTTCTGGAAGGAGCTGCTGGTCTTGGCACAGGGTGATTCCTGCCAAGTGGGCACCTTGGCTAGTGAGGCACAGACCCCTGTGGGCCTTGCCTGTGGGCCTTGGAGGCCATGGTAGCACAGAGCAGCAGTAAGGCATGTGGGTCCACATGGGACGGGGGTTGTTTGGGTCAGGATGGCTTGACCACCACTACTGAATAAGCAATAAGTAAGGGCTCCTGGACTCTGCACACTGGCCCTGGAAATAACAGCCAGGAAGCAGCCCTTCTCTGGAGGGGTGCTGAGGCTTGCAGGGATCCCAGGAGCATTTCCAGGAGGGCCCTTGGGCAGCACAAGTTATGCCCGAGCCCTGTGTCAGGATGGCTCTCTAGGACAAAAAGGGCAGTCACATGTTAGTGCAGCAGCTGGTAAGACCAGGCAGCGACCTGTGAGCCATGTGCTGAGGAGGGCTGGATGGGCTCCTACAGTGGGGAGCCCCAGGGGCCCCAGCTTGGGGAGACTGGGCGACCCCTCTTCTGGAGCTTTAGCTCTTAAAGCCCCCAAGAGGTGGCCACAGTGGTCTTGCAGAGGCCCCTTACCATTTCTGACACCCGTTCTCCATCCTGAAGCCCACAGGATACTTGCACTGCTCTGACTCCCACTGTGACTTAGGTCACCAGCCCAGGTGGCCTCGTTTCCCCTGGAGTCAATCTGCTGAGCAGACTCTTATCCAAAGTTACCAGCTACACACCAGTGTTGAAAGAGGGAAGAAGTGACCTTTCATTTGTTTTCTTGGAACTTAAGAGGAAGCAAAATGCATACTACTGATTTTTTAAAAAGCAGACTAAATGCAAGCCGCAGAGTGGCCGGGTGTGTTTTTCATACTGGGGAGCGTCGGTGCTGCTCTTTGGGAAGGGGCTGGAACGTCTGGTTCCTGGCTCTGGCCGGCAGCTGTGCTACTTTCTGTAGGTGATGGAGGACACTTGAAGCTACCCCTTCCTGCCCGGGCTAGTACACAGCTGGAGCCTGTGGACTTCAGCGGGTTTCTACCTTCAATTGAACCACTATGATTTGTGGAGGGGGGAAAAATAGAACTTTTTGATAGTGTGGTAAAAACAATGATTTGAACTATTTTAGTAAAAGGAGTAACAAATAAGATTGTGACAGTGTATACTTTGAGCTAGATAAATAAAGGCCTCTTTGCGAGCCTGGCTGGGTACTCACTGCTTGTCTCTTCGAGGGGTGGCTGGGCAGACAGGGCCTAGAGGGGAGTCCCCTGGCACTTAGGTCCTGCCCCTCAGCGTCAACAGTGAAGGCCACTAATTGTCCACCCAGGCCAGGGATGGAAAAGAGCCTGATTGGACTTCAGCACCCATGCTTAACACACAGGAGCTCCACTGGCTCTAGCAGACACACGGCTGGGGGCAGGGTCACACAAGGCAGTTGCCCCATTCCCCAGAGGCACAGGAAGTCAGTAGCTTAAGTCTTGTGTGCAGGTCCTTCTGTCTGGGCTCCTTGGCCCCAGTACAGTACAGTTCCTCCTACAGTGGACCCCGTCTTTAACTCAACTCACGAAGTCTGGAGTTCGACTTCGTTCAAGCCCACCTTGAACAAATGAAGGGGTAGTTTTAGAACTTGATTTTATTTGGATAACTGACTGAAGGAGTTTTATTTGTAACCAAGATGGAATTCACAGTATGTTGTTACATTCACGCTTAAAAAATATATCTCTATGTACAGGAATTTGCAAAGAGATGTAAACATACATGACTTTCCAAGTACATTTCTCCCCTTCTCCCTGGAGGAAAAGAAAAAAAAGCCATCCAATGAGGCAGCCCTTCTGGTGACAGGTGGAAGAATGCAAAGCTACAAGTTAGCAGTGGCCACCTGAACTGTGGGCCATGGAGAGAAGCCACTGAATGAAACGACAGCGTGATTGCAGATGGGATGGGACCTGTAGAAACTAAGTTTTCAGGAAATAGGCACTGATTTCTAGAAGGAAATTCACTCCTTACTGAAGCTATTTATGGAGCCAATGTGGCTGGTTAACATTTTCCCTAGTGTACAGTAACCCAGTGCAGGACTCTGATGACTTCGGCTGAAGCTGGCAAGAGGCAGTGCCCAGGCCACACAAGCTCTGTCCCCACTCTCCAGGTGGGGGTGTTCCCTTCTTTCCATACCCTGACTGTCTAGCATTACACACGGAACCCCGCTGCTCACCCCTCAAACTACTCATGTCAATTGGAAAAAGTCTTTGTTAAAAACAAGGAAAAAGGCGTCATGTTATCTCAACCAGGCTGCCCGCCCCAGCCCCCCAACAGGTGGCATGCCAGGTGGGGGGATGGGTGGGGGCACAGGTGGCTGTCCTCCAGGGGGGACAGCAGGTGGTGGGTAGCTAGCTGGTGGCAGGCCCAATCCTGGAG
Organism: Zapus hudsonius; assembly: GCA_004024765.1. NCBI lineage: Eukaryota > Metazoa > Chordata > Mammalia > Rodentia > Dipodidae > Zapus > Zapus hudsonius. The sequence goes on from PVHP010035489.1 coordinate 18,380, forward strand.
GAGGGTGAGGTGGGACCGCATGGGTAGGGGGCAGGCGTGGGGGTGGGGGC